>JASAMX010021017.1:0-15725 GCA_030248175.1 Microlaimidae sp. YZB2_3 | reverse complement strand
CATCTCCAAAATATGGAGGGCACGGGAGGGGCAACCTTTTTCAACGGGGGGGAAGGACAATAAAACGGGGGACAAGCAAGGGAGAAAGGGAAAAAAAGAAGAAAAACAGGGAAAAAAAGAAAAAGAACATAATGGACACAAAAGGCGAAATTTAAGTAAAAATAGGTCTAAAATGGCTAAAAACAATATTGAAATAGGCTAAAAATTGTAAAAAATTGGCGAGATTGCGCCATAATGGGTCAAAAATGGCGTAATTTTTGGGTACTTTTTCATTTTTGGACGGGGGAGGGGTAAAAATACTTGGGGCAAATCCAACAATAAATGGGGGGGCATTTCCAGACCGTGCACAGGTCTGTTATTACCATGAGTTAGTCTTTGAAAAAAAATTTTTTATTAATTGGTACAGTGTTTTAGAACTGAGTTGATTTTTATTTAGATATATCTAGTTACTTATAACCCTACAAAAAAATTGTGTGACTCTTGAGTGTTCTTTTTTGAGTTTCTTTGAATGCCCTTTGGTTGGATTTGGGGTAAGAACAAAATGTTTTTCAGGGTTTAAATTTACCAGTTTATTTAAAATTTTAAAAGTTTCAAACATATCCATCTTTTCTCTAAAATTTCTAGATTAAGTGTATGTAATCTGTTTATATATCCAGTATCTTTTAAATTACAAAGCTTGAAAACTCGTTTAGTAAAATAACGCTGGACTTTTTCTAAAATGTATTTATCCTTAGCCATGGTTTCCAAACAACACCTGCGTACTCAACAGTCGGACGCACATAACCTTTATAGGGTAGTGCATTTAATTTCGGCACTTTTCCCAATTGGGCATTTTTGATTTTGGACTATATGTTTGGTAATCCTGGACGGAATACGACGTTTGATAGCTCAAATGAAAGCTAATTATATGTAGATGACTT
The DNA here is from genome assembly GCA_030248175.1 of Microlaimidae sp. YZB2_3. Lineage (NCBI taxonomy): Eukaryota > Metazoa > Nematoda > Chromadorea > Desmodorida > Microlaimidae > Microlaimidae sp. YZB2_3. The sequence continues at coordinate 14,805 of JASAMX010021017.1, read as the reverse complement.
TCGTGAGCTTTTTATTTGTTATGCTATGATATTTTTATGTGAAATTGTGTGATTTATAAAAAATAAAATTGTTACTCGTTTTTAGAACATGGGCATTTCATGATTACGCAATAAATTGGTTTAAAAATTAAATTGTCTTGGTAAAATTTAGTCTATTTTCCGAATTTTTAGTCCCCGTGGTTCTACGTTGCGTCTGTAGTGAGCAATCGTTATAAAATAAAATAGTATAATTTCGGCACACATATTGCTGTAGATAAAAACGGTTGAATTAAGTGGTCGGGTGTTAAATTGTAGTTGTAAATAGTTAAAAGACAACGTTGAAATGTGTAGGGGTCATAGCACTGCACTTAAACTCGATTAAAGGGGTCCTTCTAAAAAGTGCCGAAATTAAATGCACTTTTTTCCCAAATTTTGCTCATTTTGATACCATTTGGCATTTTAGCTGTAACTTTTTGCCAGTTACACATTGAACAACAAGTAGAATTTTAAATTAAAGAAAACTGTCTGGAGATAATTATAGGTTTTTAAATTTTTAAAAATGATAATTTTTTGACTGAGAAACAATCGATTGTTTGTAAAGTGCCGAAATTAAATGCACACATTTAATTTCGTCAATTTTCCATTTTTTTAAAAACAAATTTTATTAAGTAAAAAAACTACTTTCGTACAGTGAAACTTTTATGACGCAACGCAGTATTGTGAAAGCTTCAAAATGAGCTATCAAACATGAAAATCGGGCCATACAGTGAAAAGTTACATCAGAAAAACAAAAAAGTGCCGAAATTAAATTCACTACCCTAGGCAATTAGATAATTTTTAATGGATTTTATTTAAAACATCTAAAAATTAAATTAACTATGTTTTTATTACTTTACTACAATGTGGTTATTTACTGACAATGTATTAAAAACTTTAAGTCACTAGTGATTTACAAATTCTAAGTAGCGTTCATACTTCGTCCACCAAAGGAAAAAGTCCAAAGGACGTTTGGCTTGTCCAAAGGACGTTTTGGTTTTTCTAAAATTGTCCTTTGGACTTTCTCTAAAGTACGTTTTGTCATAAGTATGAACTAGCCTTTACGCAGCTTTCCATTACTTCGCACAAACTGATTTCTCGCAGCATTGCTTCTAAAACGAATTAAAAGGCATGGATTTTGATATAATTTCTTGCCAATGCGTAAACAATCGGCAACAATATTGTTTCCTTCCGTGTTTTCGGTTGTTTCCTTTACCAAGCTCTTAGCATTTTCATATTCTTTCTGGGGCGATTCCGACCCCTTGGGCAAGTCCACTAAAAGCGGGCTTAGAACGTGCCAAAATAGCCTGGAGTTGAAACAACGTGCTATTTGAGCATCCATATGCTCGAAATAATTTACAAAACAAATTAAACGGGATATTATTAAAATATAGGTAATCAGTGATTATAAAATAATTTAAATTAAAATGTAATTTTAATAAAACCTGTACAATACACTGTAATGTAGGCCGAAGCCTGGGGTTTGGTTGACACGCAACCATGTGCCAACAAACCTCAGGCTAAACAAGCACAACTTTCAACAAAATAAAAGAGCTCTTTTAGCTCCTTACTGTTTAGATCGGTTTAACACCATAATAATTTAGCATCACAAAATCTATTAATAAAATAAAGTTTAAAAAAAATCACAAATTGCATATAAAAAAGGTATTAAATTTATCTTAAAATGGACATTTTTAGTTCAATTCATTTTTTAATTTTACTTCCAAAGAAATATTTTTAAATCATTTTCTGCAATGTTTTTTTACGCGGAAAATCTTCATTTCAACAAAAGTTGACCGAAAAACTGCGCCCATCAACTTTAATTGGTTTTTTAAAAAACTTCCGCCAATGATATAAAAAGCCTCTAGTTGGGCGCTATTTAACCACCAGACTATCTTGGCACGTTCCAAGCCCGCTTTTAGTGGACTCGCAATAGTAGTCCTGCAATGGTGGAATGCTCTCTTTGGACTTCCGTCCTTTTCATTCTGTCCTTTTTTCACGGCAGAAGTTCCTTGACGACCCGGGCACAAATGCTGGCTATGGCCTCTTTATCAATACGGCTGGGCCTCATGGTGTTCTCCAGTTTTTCCACACAGATAAACAGCTGATCATGGCTTTCAGTTCTGCCACTCTGTTGCGCATAGTTGTTCGTTTTCATTTTTGGCGGAGTATTTCCGGGTGTAATGAGCCATGATGTTTATTCTAACGTAAGTGGGTATTACGCTAATTTGTATAAAAAAACCCGGAGGATTTATTAGCCAATTTTTGTTTAAATAAATTTTCTGCATATATTTTGATTATTTATTGCTTTTTTATTTATTTTAAAAACAATCATTTCAGCATTTGTTGTTTTTTCAATAAATACTCAGTCCTGCTTTGATAATTTGTGTTTTTTAGAATAACCAGTTTTTTTATCTATGAACGTAAAAATAATTTCATGAAAAACAAAAAAAAACAATTTTTACATTTTAGCTGGTAACCACAAGTCTGAATTCCGGCAGCGGTGGGCCGCCGGATATTATCTTCAGATGAGTAAGTAAGTAAGTAAGTGAGTAAATAAGTATAAGTGAGTAACTTCCTAACGCTTTCTTTGATTTGGAATAACTCAGCCGAATCAGCCGAATAAGTTGAAATTTGGTTTATATATACAACTGACAACGGAGAATCGATTGATAGTCACGATTTTGCAATCTGACAATTTGTGCGGTTGATAATGACTTATGAAAATTTTATTTAAAACAATTATAACTCGGCCGAATAAAATCTATATGATTTAAAATTTGAAATATATATACAACTGCCAACGAAGAATTGATTATTAATCACGATTTTGTGATCTGAAAAATTGTGCGGTCGATCATGACGTATGCAAATTTTATTTAAAATAATTATAAATCGGCCGAATAAGATCTATATGACTTGAAATTCAGAACATAGATACAACTGACAACGGAGAATCGATTGATAATAACGATTTTCTGATTTGACAAATTGTGCGGTCGACCATGACGTATATGCAAAATTTATTAAAAACAATTATAACTTGGCCGAATAAAATCTATATGACTTGAAATTTCAAACATAGATACAACTGACAATGGAGAATCTATTGATAATCACGATTTTGTGATTTGACGAATTGTGCGGTCGATCATGACGTATATGCAAATTTTATTTGAAACAATTATAACTCGGCCGAATCAATTCTATATAATTTGAAATTTAAAACATATGTACAAATGACAACGGAGAATCGATTGATAATTACGATTTTGTGATCTGACAAATTGTGCGGTCAATCATGACGTATACAAATTTTATTTAAAACAATTATAAATCGACCGAATAAAATATATATGACTTAAAATTCGAAACATAAATACAACTGACAATGGAGAATCGATTGATAATAACGATTTTGTGATCTGGCAATTTGTGCGGTCGATCATGACCATACATGGGCCCGGGGGTGGGGTTGGGCGGGGGTTAATCCCCCCTCCCCAAATTCTGGGAAGGGAGTTTAACCCCCACTCAGAAGTGGGGGGGGAGAAAAGGTTAACCCCCCTCCAATTTTGGAAAAATGAAGAAAAAAAATGTCTTTAAAATGACTTCTAACTGCCTCCAAACTTAAGTTTTAAGGTCAAAATGAATGTTTTAAGCAATAAAAAGCTCAAAAATGCAATAAAAAGAGCTTTTTGACCTAAAATTAGCGTTTTTTACCTATTTTTCCTTTAAAATCGAAAAACGATATGGGTAAAATGCACTCCAGAAAAAAAAACGATATGGGTATTTTGCGTTTCTCGGATTTTAACCCCTCCCCCCGAATTTGGGGTTTAACCCCTCCACTCCGGACCAACTTGCCCATGTATGATCATGACCTATATGCAAATTTTATTTAAAACAATTATAACTCGGCCGAATAAAACCTGTGACTTGAAATTTGAAACACAGATACAACTGACAACAGAAAATTGATTGATAGTCAAAATTTTGTGATCTGACAAATTGTGCGGTCGATCATGACGTATATGCAACTTTTATTTAAAACAATATTATAATTTGGCTGAATCAACTCTATATAATATAAAATTTAGAGCAACATATATACAACTGACAACGAAGAATCGATTAGTAATTACGGTTTTGTGATCTGAGAAATGGTGAGGTCAATCATGACGTATGCAAATTTCATTTAAAACAATTATAACGTGGCCGAATAAAATCTATATGACTTGAAATTCCGAACATAGATACAACTAACAATGGGGAATCTATTAATAATCACGATTTTGTTAATTGAAAACTTGTGCGGTCGATCATGATGTATATGCAAATTTCATTTAAAACAATTATAACTTGGCCGAATAAAATCTATATGACTTGAAATTTGGAACATAGATACAACTGACAAAGGAAAATGGATTGAAAATCACGATTTTGTGATTTGACAAGTCGTGCGTTTGATCATGACGTATATGAAAATTTTATTTAAAACATTTCTAACTCGGCTAAATCAACTTTATATAAGTTGAAATTTAAAACATATATACAACTGACAACGGAAAATCGATTGAGAATCACAATGTTGTGATTTGACAAATTGTGCGGTCAATCATGACGTATGAAAATTTTATTTAAAACAATTATAACTTGGCCGAATAAAATTCATATTACTTCAAATTCAGAACATAAATACAACTGATAACAGAGAATCGAATGATGGTCACAATTTTGTGATTTGATAAATTTTGCGGTCAATCATGACGTATATGCAAATTTCATTTAAAAGGATTATAACTTGGCCGAATAAAGTCTATATGATTTGAAATTCGGAACATAAATACAACTGACACTAGAAAATCGATTGCTAATCACGATTTTGTGATTTGACAAGTCGTGCGTTTGATCATGACGTATATGAAAATTTTATTTAAAACATTTCTAACTCGGCTAAATCAACTTTATATAAGTTGAAATTTGGAACATATATACAACTAACAACGGCGAATCGATTGATAATTACGATTTTGTGATTTGACAAATTGTGCGGTCAATTATGACGTATAAAAATTTTATTTAAAACAATTATAACTTGGCCGAATAAAATCTATATGACTTGAAATTCGAAACATAAATACAACTAACAACGGAGAATCGATTGATAATTACGATTTTGTGATCTGACAAATTGTGCGATCAATCATGATGTATATGCAAATTTCATTTAAAACAATTATAACTTGGCCGAATAAAATCTATATGACTTGAAATTTGGAACATAGATACAACTGACAAAGGAAAATGGATTGAAAATCACGATTTTGTGATTTGACAAGTCGTGCGTTTGATCATGACGTATATGAAAATTTTATTTAAAACATTTCTAACTCGGCTAAATCAACTTTATATAAGTTGAAATTTGGAACATATATACAACTAACAACGGCGAATCGATTGATAATTACGATTTTGTGATTTGACAAATTGTGCGATCAATTATGACGTATAAAAATTTTATTTAAAACAATTATAACTTGGCCGAATAAAATCTATATGACTTGAAATTTGGAACATGAATACAACTGACAACGGAAAATCGATTGATAATCACGATTTTGTGATCTGATAAATCGTGCGTTTGATCATGACTTATATGCAAATTTTATTTAAAACAATTATAACTCGACCAAATAAAATCTTTATGACTTGAAATTTAAAACATAGATACAACTGACGACGGAAAATCGATTGCTAATCACGATTTTGTGATCTGGCAAACTGTGCTGTCGATCATGACTTATATCCAAATTTTATTTAAAACATTTATAACTTGGCCGAAGAAAATTTATATGACTTGAAATTCCGAACATAGATGGATAGAACTTGTAACGGAGAATCGATTGGTAGCGATGTTATTTTGATTTGACATTTGTGCAGTCGAGGTAAGTGGAAATTACAGTTAGCAAGCTTATACCGTGAAGCACAGCCAAAAACACGGGTGTTAAGTTTGCTTGTCTTTTGACGAACATATATACAACTGACAACGGAGAATTGATTGATAATCACGATTTTGTGGTCTAAAAATTGTGCGGTCGATCATGACGTATATGCAAAGTTAAAAGAAAATCTTAACGGCCGCCAGTTACAAGACAAGACTTGAACTAGTTTCAGGGCTCAGTTAGCGAAATATAAACGCATAAATTTCGAGTTTTGCTGTTAGTACAGGAATTTTTGTACAGACTTTAGTTATACGATGTTTACTGATAGATGTTTACGTACGTAATGTTATTAAAAAATCAATTTTATATTTTTATATAATCATTTTTATATATACATACATCCATACATAAAAGTGTTGCTTTTCTCAAAAAAAAAGCAGGTTTCCAGATCTCTAGAGCTCCTTTGGACCTTTAAAGGTGACCCCCCTTTTCCTAAAAAATGTCAAAACTGCAGACATCCCTCTTTTACGCCCTTCTCTAAACATTTGAGGAGCAGTACCAAAACTGCTAAAAAAAATGGTAAACAGTCCCCACAGTCTTCGGTTGCCGTATTATGTTCAAGAATACCCTCAATCCAAGAGGCTGATGACTTTTTCTGGAGCGCATTTGGGAGTAGTAAAAACATCACAAATTTTTATAACATTTTTTTAATTAAACAGTTACATTAAAGAATTACATTATACCAAATCAAGATTATATCACAAGAATAGATTAGTTTATCAAAAAGCTTTATTGAATGAAAAGTTAAGGAACTAGAGAATTCGTGATGTTCAGTTCGTTATAGGACTAAAGTCTGTCTTAAAGTCCTGGTTGTTTAGAATTTCGTCATTATTGTACAGAAGCTGCTCTTTGCTGCTGGAAAAATCCTGTAGGTGGCTCTGAGGTCGTCGCGAGGCGCTATCACCTGGTTCATTGGACATCGTAGAGTCCTTGTGTTCTGGAAAAGTCGCACAGGTTTCGAGTCCACCCTGTCAATACCGCCATAAACCAAGTTGCTGTTTGGTAACTTGCGGATTTTTAGGCGCTCATAAATTAGTGTATTAAATCATGTTTATTTTTCTATTTAAAAAATTTATGCTACTTTTTTTAAATTCTTTTTTGTTATTGTGCGCTATTTAAAATATGGTTAGTTAATATTTCATAAATATAAATATTTTTTTGTCTAAAACCTTCTAAAACTCTCAAACGTCCTGTTGCTTTTTAGTTCATATAGAAACAACTTTTAATACTACCAAAATTTATTATGCTGTCAAGACTATTATAAAACGATTGAAAACTTTAAATTCAATAGTAAGTTTAGAAATTAGATTTAAATCCAAAGAAAACCTATTTGGTTTGCTTATCAATCAATCGAAGAAGCCTTTTCTAAACGTAAAATTAAGTAATTTAACAAAAAATGTTTTGATGCCATTTTGTTGTTGTTGTTGTTGCAGTTTGGAATCACCTGAAACTTATCCTTCCTATGCAGATTATGCAAAGGGCAGGCAAGACAAGAGTAGGCAGGACAAGGGTAGGCACTAAGACAAGCCAGGACATGCAAATGGCATTTTGTCGTGGACGTGTAAAACGTTTAGTACAAATTTCTGCTAAAATGACACTTATTATGAGCGCTTAAAATAGCTTTTGGGTGACTGATGTTAGAATATTAATATAGTTATGCAAAGCTTTTATATACGCTACTAGTTAGTTGGTTAGTTAGTTATACATTGATATTCAAAATTCTAGTTTATAATACTATTTTGACTAACATAATCATACCAAAATAAAATAAGTGTAATTTCATAAAAAAAAAAACGTCAATAATCGGGCTTTTTCGAATTTCATTCTAATGAAGTCAAATTTAAAATATTTGTCGTGTTCTCAGCTTGTTGTAAGTATTTTACTTTTTCTGATTTATTAGAAAACATTCGAGATATCGTAGTTTTTAAATCCCCAAAAAACACAAAAAAGTTTTTAAAATCTATTTTCTTAACTTAAATTTGCAATTGACTAAAATCACGTAAGAAATAATTTGCATAAGATTTGGTTGAGAAGTGCGTTCTCAATTGAACGTACTATTACTGAAATAAACTTTATACGGAACGGCCAATTAGGTTCGTTCCAATTATATTATTTCTTACATCACTTCTTAATTATAATTATCTTACATCATTTCTTCTAAATTACATTATTTCTTACATCACTTCACTTTACTTACATTGTATTACACAATGATCCCAAAAATGACATACATAAATTACATCCTATTAAAAACGTTAATCTCCAAAAATCTAAAATAACCGTTTTTTGTGTTTTTAAGAATCAAAGCTACCAATATAATGTGGCTTTTTGTAAAATATAAATTATTATATGCAAATACTGTTTGTAAAAAATGAGTTTTAACTGACTTTTTAACCATTTTTTAACTGCAATATCTGGAATTTTCACTAAATCCAAAAAATTTAAGATATTTTTGAGGAGCAGTAAACACCCAGTAATATTCACCGATTAAAAATAAGTTTTAAAAACTCCGATTACTTAAAGGAACTTTAATGTACCTTATAACTAATTGCCGTTAAATTTTTATTTTGCTTTTATTCAATTCAAACATTGTGGGGTAAATATTTTAAAAGTTTTCAATTTTAAAAATATCAATTATAAAAAATATATAATCATAAAAATTTTTATTTAATAATATGTTTGATAGACAGTAAATCTGAAATAAATCAATAAAATAAAATAATCGCTTTAATATAATAATTATTTTCTGAGAAAAAGTAAAAATTGGGTAAAAAGAAAGAAAAGATTATAAAAAATTTTGAAAACTGCAAAATGAATAATTCCGTCATTTGCAAAAACAGACAAACTTAAAATTTTTGTCTATTTTTTTTGTCATGTGAATGACCTCAAAAATTGTTCACTTTGTTTTGTTTTTTTGAATGTTTGCTATATATAAGATAAACATTTTTTATAAAAGTTTAAAGGGGTTAAAAATAGTAGTTGTGACATTTTGAAATCAAAATATAGATTTTCAAAAAGAATGCTTATTACAAAACTAACTAAAAACAATAGAACCATATTTCTCTGCGTTTTAGTTTGAAAATCGATCGTTTTACTTAATATTGCTCGTAAGAAAAGTATAAAAAGATAAGTTTTTGGCTTCTATGCATATGTTCTATAAAATTTCATCAAAATCCATCGACTATTAAAAAACTTTTTTTGTTTGAGACACTTTTGTCATTATAACTTTTTGTTAAAAGGGCGCTTTTAAAGTTTTTAATGGGTATACGTGTGTTGTAGTCAATTTTCATTTTTTTTTAATTCATTTTTCGGAAATTTAATTAAAATGAATTAAACTTTTTAATGAATATAAAGAATTTTAGATTATAAATCTAGTTTTTTTTTACTTCAATAGAATAAATTTTGAAATAAAGGTTAAGATAGAAAAACAATCCTAAATTTGCTTACCAGTTTCTGTTCCCGTGAGCAGTAGTTCATTGAGCAAACTATCGATTTTAGCCATTCCAAAAAGTGAAGCTAACTGTACATCTTCAATTAGGTTTTGAGCAATAGCCTAAAATTCATTTAAAACCAAACTCATCATGCAATAGATGCCATCTTTTGTTTACCATTACATTTTTTATAAGCCTCTTTTTTTATTCCTTCATCCCTCCTCGCATTATGAGCGAATATAAAAAATATAAGTTTTACAAATTAACGATTTAGGTTTAGTAAAAAAAAATTTCAAAAGACGGATATCCTAATTAAAAATTAAGACACTAATTTGCAGTTGTTCATAAAAACAAACAAATTTTAAATAATATTTGGCAGATTAATTTATTACTATTCGGAATAAAAAAAAATTAAAAAAACTAATGCCTGTCAAAATCTGTTAACTATTAAGTTCAATTTATTTAGCTTTAGCATATTCGTCTTGTAAAATTGCAGATTGTGTTACTGCAAGGTTATTAAATTATATTAATTATGTCAAAAGTTTTTTGTAAAAAAAAATTAATTAAAACTATTTTACCTGTAACGGGGGAAGTAAAAGCAAGAGGTTTCCAAAACGTGATTTATCTTCTGGACTTTTATCTGTACACCTTTCCTGCAATGCCAAAATTATAGCTTGTCTAGTGTTATGAACACGTCGGAAAGTATCTTCCAATCCAACGATATCTAAATATAAACAAAAATAAATATATATGTCAAAGATTTCACGCTCAATAGCAAATACGTATAAAAAGTCAATGTCGAATAAAGAAATCGTCTAAAACTTAGTCATTAAACATGGCTAACATTCATTTTTGCGGATATTGGTTCTATTACAGATGTGACTTTTTGCGGAAGTTGGTACAAACGAATATTATACGGCAAACATTTTGAAGGTCTTTTCTGTTTAGAAAAAAATTTTAATAAAATTTAGGATGCTTGCGATTTGCTATTTGAAGTAGCAGGAAAAAAATCAAATCACTAAAATTAAATAGCTAAAAAGGTCTAGATCTATGGGTGCACTCAAATTTGCTTACTACAGCTTAATGTTTTTGTCATTGGTAATTTTTTAAAACCATTTTTTGTAAGTTTTGGCCTTTTAATTTTTTTTAATGTTCCTTAAAATTTGAATTAGCAACTCAAAACAAATTGTTTAGTTTCGCTGCAATTCAAATATTAATTAATTTTTAAATATTTTTTCGTGTGTGTTATAAATTTATTTTGCTTCAAGAAAATAATCTCTCATTATACTTGATTCGATTGACTTAATATACATAGGTGTTTACTTCTAAAAGTGCACTGATAATTTCACAATTTTAAATTTTCAGAAATCTAACTTCAAAATATCCCACTTTTCTTTTTGTTGCAACTATTAGTGAGAAAAAAGCTCAACTAATCTTAGAAGGTGATTATTCTTCGTTTCTTATGCTATATTTTTAGAATATTTTTCGCAACTATGTATTTGCGAATTTTTAATGTTTGTTTTTGGCGACTTAAACAATTTTCTTCCCAGAAGTTGTTGGTGTGCCAACAGTTTTAGTGTTCCATTATTGGCGCAAAGTTTGTATTACAGAAATAATCAATATCGTTCAAACTTGTTAGTAGCAATAAAATTACACTCTAATGTTAAAAGCGTTAGAAAAAACGGATTTACTTGGATTAAAAAATACAATAGCTCTAAGACAAACAAATTCAGCCTCGTCAATTTCCAAGTCTCGCATGGGCGCAATGAGCTCGTCCAATACTCTCACTGTAACATGACTAAAATAAAAAATCAGTTTTATAATTTTAAAGGGTAGATTTTTGTAGATTTGTGGATCTTGAAACCAAATCAAAAACTGAATTGGGTTATCCACTATTTTTTTATTGTGTGTGTTTGCGACGCGGGAATGTGACTTCTCAAGTATTGACTACAAACTAAATTTCAATAACTTGCTTGCACGGCTAAAACTGTTTTTAAAAATACAAAATCTTGCTAAAACCGACTAAGAAAATTTTAATATGAAACGCTAAATGCAACAGAACCTGCAGTTTGACGCGATACATTCTATTTTCCACAATAAATCTATTCCAAAAAAATAAAAAAAATAAATAATTATTTTAAAGTTTTATATTACTTAATTATTTGTGATTTTATCTCTTTAAAAGCTGTAAACTTGATTGAATTAAAAACAAAAATAAATTTTTTGTTATATCATCAAAATGTATTGAATATATTTATTCAGAAAGCAAAAAAGCAACATCAAAAATTCAGTACAATGAAATATTTGTTTTTATTTTTTCTTTTATTTACACTAATCAGTCAATTTTCTTATAAAGATGGTATCAAAAACGTTTCAATTTTTTTATTAAATTTAACTTTGATTTAAAAATTTAATAAAATGCAAGTTTCGCTGTCCTTAAAAAAAACAAAGACTTCGCAGGACTCGAACTCCCGACCTTTTTTATAAGCAAAAACACTAACCACTGCGTCATCTAGACACCTATGTTTTTTGCGTAAATCAGAAATATATAGTTACAGCCTCTCAAACACGTTTACAAAAACAATAAAATCTGTCAAGAGCTCGTTTTTCCAAATAAAATAAAATAAAATTCTTTGATTTTTCAAGCTTGTTATACATTTAGCGTTTTATGTTCTATTTTTCTCAATTGTTTTTAATGGAGATTTAGTATTTTTATACTCAGTTTTAGTCGTACAGGCGGAAATTGTTGAAATTCAGCTCCTGTCCATAGTTGAGAGAAGTCACATCCCCGCCGATAAACCACACACTATGAAGAAATAGTCGATAAAACTGTCTGTTCAAAAATTAATAACTTCACTGGTTTTCTAGGTTTTAGGATTGATAAGTATACAGTTTTGCGGCCAGCAAACAAAATCTTCATTCCAACGTTTCAGAACGTGTGCGTGTATAATTGTGTATAAATTAATGCAAAAACCTTACATTGAAAGAATATTTTTTTATACATAATTATACAAATTTGACAAAAAAGCAGGCTAAAACGTCGGAATAAAGGTTTTGTTAGCTACCTGGATTACAATTTATTCATTGGGATTATATCCCAAAAACGTTTATCGTTTGTTCAAATCTTACGATTTCCTACTTTATTTTTTTATCTAATAAAAAACAATTGATCGTTTTTTTGGCTTTAAGTTTCTACAAAATTATTTTTACAATAGGTAGTTTTATTTGTTTAAAAATTTTTCAATAGAACAAAGCCTTTACTATCCATAAGAATTAATGTGATTATTGAGAACTAACTTGACATCTGGAATATCTGCAGACGGTTCTCTGGGCAGTGCAGTTTCGTTTGTTAAAAGCAACTTGTCTGTCAAATGTCTGGATCTGTACGCCACGCATATTAGAAGGTGTTGTGCCGCATAAGCTCTTAATAAAGCAATCTAAAATTATAAAAATTTATTCAATTAAAATGTGTGATTTATCCGCTTATTTCCACTCTTCTAATTAGAACATGAAAAACGTTGTTTGTGACCAAAATTGCTGGTTTTTAATGAACAAAGCAGCAATTTTTCAAATTTTACTAAATTCATATAAAAAACAAAGATATAAAAACTTATTAACAGTACAAACAACTTTCAACGCTTTTTTAGATTATGTAAGAAGAAGTGTTATTTTATCAAAGAATTTAAGAAAAACGTAAAAAATTGTTTAAAAAATTATTTATTTTTTTTGAATTTTACATAACATGTTAAAAACAAAGATTTCTTGACTTTCCAATCGATAGTTCTATTTTCGCAGAGTTTTCGAGTACTATGAATTAATTATTTATGAACCAGTGCACAAAATAAAGTAATAATAAATTATGATGCCTATGATTCATACACAAACTTTGTTGCATTTTACAGAGATCTGAAGTGTATGTTTTGCTTGTATATGCCGTATTTCAGCGAGCTTGAAGCCAAAATTTTTAACTAAAACAAAATTGACCAATATTTTTTTAAATATGTCTAAAACATTAAAAAGAAATTATAAACTACTAAAAAATACTTGATCTTCCAAAGTTAATTCAAAAAATGGTGAAAGAGTTTTGGCCCATTCTACCATCAGTAATAACTGTTTACCCATGCTGTCACTAACATCGTTCATGTTAGCCAATTTTGGATTGCCCTAAAAAACTTTAATAAAATAAATATTTAAAAATGTATATTTTAACGTGACTTATTCAAATTCGACCATCCTTAATTTTGCCACCGGCTGTTATTTTTGACATGCGTAAAATTATGAAATGAACTGTGTATGGCTAGGTAGATAACATGACGATCTATCAATTTATTTCATTATTTTTCGCGTGGCAAAACTAACAGCAGGCCAGCAGAATTTAAGTTAGTTACCCTACTTATCCTTTTTTACAAATTAACTTTTTTGGTTTTATTTTAAATATAGGCTGAGTCACTGTACGGTACCGCTGTTGGTACAGCGGGCTGAAAACTTAAAACAACTTAATACTTCTATCAACTAAAAATTACTGAAAACTTACAAGGCACAAAATTTATTCATATATTTCTGATACTCAAAACATTTTTTTTGTATAATAAACGTCTTCACAGTTTGAGTTTAAATATTAACAGTTTAATATAGCCATGAAGATACCCATACGCACGAAGCAAAGTTTTAATATTTTATGCAGCTAAAATTGTTTAAGATAAATTCAAATTTATATCATGATAAAAACTTATTTTTCAAATTGCACTCTTCATCTTTTAAATATTGAATATGATAATAAAGAGAGACTTAAGTTAGCCCATGAACAAAAATTCTCTAAAGTTAAATTCGCCAAAAGCATAACAAATTCCACATGAAGTTGTGTTAATTTGTTATAAATGGATAATAAGTTTCTAATACTATAACATTTAGGAATTTTACAAAAGCACAGCACACTATTCACTAAAATTTATCATGATAAAGTTTAATTGGTTTTAAAGCTTAGTCTTCACAAAAAGGTTTACTGTCCATTGATGAATTCAACAAACTTTCGAAAACATACCTAAGTTTTCAAAGACATTTTTAATTTTAATATAGGAAATTTTGTCATGGGGATATAACACAACTTTTATGGGGACTTAGTACCTTGATGCACCTGAGTCACCTTGAAACTTGGTATTTCTTTTAAATATTTACCACGTTTACCCAACAGTTTTCAGCTTTTCACGTTTCACGCAAAAATGAGTAAAATCGCACTTTTTAACTAAACACTAATATCTCAGAAAATACTTTATCAAAATTTACAATTTGTGTGTCCAAATGAAGCTTAAAGTACATTTGTTCTTTTTTTTATACTTTTGTAACTAAATTTTTCGAGGAGA
>JASAMX010021011.1:0-13176 GCA_030248175.1 Microlaimidae sp. YZB2_3 | reverse complement strand
AAGAAGGTGGCAGAAAAAATTTAAAACTACCAAAAATTTATTGCAGATATACACAGTGCTTCACGATGCGGCAACAATCGTTCCGTAAAAAATCAACTAGATAATGTTAAAAGATAAAATCAAAATTTTCATTTTGGAAGCTCCCAATGATTGGCCATTAATTTTATAATTTAAAAATTTTTGCCTTAAAAGTTATAAATTCCCGATGAAAAAAACCGTGTACAGCATTGTATATCTTAAAACTACATAACAAAGCGTATATTACAGCTGATAACGAATTTCCCCCAACATTGGTACAAAATAAACCATTCGCCATAAAATTGCAATTTGTGCAATTTTTTATGAAATGAAACGTAAGCCCAATAAAAACGGCCATAGTCAAAATATTTGTTAGGGGGACCATGGTCTACTTTGTTTCAATATGGAGGATTATATGAACAACTAAAGCGCTTGATAAAAAAAACTAAAATAAGCTTTTATTAAAAATAATTTAATGCATCTTTAGGCGACATAATGGCCGCCAGAAATTACAAAAGCCGGTGTAACATTCCAATAGCACAACTTAAACAGATCTTAGAGGTAATAATATTGTAGTGTTTTGAAATTTTGAGCCAGTAAATTTGTGCAGTTTTTAACATCTATAGCAGATATTACTAGCTTTAAAATAACCATGCTTGTATGGTTAATTGAGACAAATGCACAATAACTTTAAAACACTTAACACTGTGTAAAAATCAGCAATGATAACCACATATAAAAATCTGCTGAAAAATAGTTTGTAACAATTTCGGTGATTTTTTAAGAAATTCGGTACAAAAACAGGGCACTAAAAATATAACAAACAACATCACTTTCAAACAAAAAAAATTATTTTTTTTATGATTGGGACGACAACAAATAATATCAAAAATATATAATATAATAATAAAGGAAATATATGTGACTTCATACATTTCTCAGACACATTGACTGCTCTTATTAGGGCACGCCCTAATAAGAGCGCGCTTTTATTAGCGCACTTGGATGTGCAAATTAGGGCCCTGTTTCTGAAAAGGCGGCCCTTATTAGGGCGCGCTCTAATAAGAGCGCGCTCTAATTACGACGCGCCCATATTAGAGCACTTATCGATTTAAAAAAAGAAGATTTTTTATAAGTCTGTTTAGTGCGATTATTATCGTAGCTGCGTTGGCTCAGTGGTAGTGATTTGGCCTACCACTGAGCAAGTGACGGGTTCGCCACTTAATATTTTTCTTCTAATTTAACATGAGTAGTCCACCAAAAAATAGTCATTTATTTTGTTATTGTTTTGGAAATTATACTTATCGCAATTTCCTACACTATAATAATAGGAAACTAACCTAAAAATTTTTAAATGTTAATCCTGTTGAAATATGAGCTAAATAATAATAAAAAAATTTAAAACTATTTCGTATAGTGTTAGTTTTGCTTTTTAATGATAAGATTTACTTGTGTATTAAATAAAATGTGAATAGTCTTAATTTAAAAAATATATAAAGGAGCACGGAACAGTTGTTTCTTTTTTAATAAAATTAATTTTACTACGATGGTCCTAATTATTTAGGGTCATACCGTAATTTTTAGCAAAATAAATTTTTCATACTTTTTCGGTTTAAACAAAAAATAAATTGGAATGCTAAACTACTCAATTTTTATGGTGTACCAAATGCAAGTATAAATTTTAAAAAAACAATAACAAAAATAAACGACTATTTTTTGGTGGGCTACTTATGTTAAATTAAAAGAAAAAAAATAATACAAAAAATAAGATTGACAATTTTTGGAAAAAACAAAAATAAAAAGAGTCTGCCATCCGCAAGATCCTAATCCGTCACTTGCTCAGTAGTAGGCCGAATCACTCATTACCACTAAGCCATCGCAGCTACGATAACAGTCGCATAGAACAGACCTATAAATAATCTTTTTTTTAAATCAATAAGTGTTCTAATAAGGCGAGCCCTAATAAGAGCTATTAAACGTCCGAAAAAGGACCACTTTTTATAAAGAGGGCCCTAATTAGCACATCTGATTGCCATAATAAAAGCGCGCTCTGTTTAGGGCATGCCCTAATAAGATCAGTCAATGTGTCTGGGAAATATATGAAGTCACATATTTTTCCTTTATTATGTTATATATTTTTAATAATATTAGGCTTAAATTAAACTCAGGCAGTGGAAAAACTACTAACAAGTTATTTAAAATATTTGCTACATAAATGTATTTAAAATCACGTTGAGTATTCTTCAACATTTTGGGGGATCTACAAGAAAAAAAATAAGGTTGGCAAACGTGAGCTATGAAAAATCTTTATGCACAAGATTGTTGGATTTTTTGGATTCGATTAGCAAGGGAAATTGTCTAGTTTGAGTGCATTAATACATTTTCATTTTTTAAAGACCTTTCATACTTTTAAGAGTACCCAAATTATGTTTTATAATAAATATTGCTATATCGCTCCAAAATTCCGAATACCAGCCCATTTATAGATAGCGGTTTTTATTAAAAAATAATAAATACCACAGCTTGCGTTTAACAAATAAGCAATAAAAAGTAGACCAGACCTCATATTATTTAATATAACAAAACATTGAAAGAATCGATATTAAAAATCCGTAATGCACAAACTTAAGTTTGCTGGATATTTCTTTAGTATAAAAACAAAAAAAAAACTCAACGTTACGATATTTACATTATAGCTAAAATATCACTGCTAAATAAACGTTTTTTGTTATGATAGGAAAATACAAATATATAAATACAGAGGCGAAGAAATGATTAAATTCGTAACATTTTGTTTTGTTCTGATGGGAAAATGAAAACAAAAACACTAGAAGTTCCCAGTAAAAATGCAGACTACTGATGTTCTACGAAATTTCGAGCTCCGTAGCTCTGCATTATGTTTGTTATAGTATCTCATAGTCATCATATGAAAGAGAATTATAAGAACATTTTAATAATTTCTAAAAATAAGCTTTTTAACCTTTTTATCTATCATAATACACCCGTTGCCAAAATAAAAACGTGTATTTAAAGGTTAGACTGAGCACAGGTTTAACCATACATGGGCACGGGGGGAGTTGGGGGAGAGGTTAACCTCCCCCCCTCCAAATTCTGAGATGGTCGTTTAACTCCCCTTCCCACTCAGCGATAGGGAGGGGGAGACAAAGTCGATCCCCCAATTTTGGAAAAATGAAGAAAGAAAATGTCTTTAAAATGACTTCTAACTGCCTACTCGCAAATTTTTAAAATTAGACTGCGAAATTATACCTAACAGATTATTTACAGGCTAAAAGTGGCTTTTACAAACAAAAATTCTTTTAAAACAATACAGCATTCAGTTAACATACTGTTTTATAATCCCTCAGTTAACATATTGTTTTATAATCCCATAAGATTGTGTTAATGACGAGTAATGAGAAAAGCTTGACGATGGGTTAAACTAAATTGTCCAAACGTTTGATTAAGTGCAGATAAACCCTTCCGTATCTCCGAATCAAACAATTAATTCGTCAATTTCAACCGTTTTTGTTTTGTGAATATCGATTTACTCCGTTTAACAGAGGAAAAACCCCACACACTCCGCCGTTGTTTTGTTACCATAACACAGTAACTCGAAATCGTCGAAAAATACTCGTAACTTTGACTCGTTTTATCAGTTCCTACAAACGTAATGGGTCTTGGAGTCACGCGTTCATTTTCCACCGATTGCGACTTTTTGTGCTCTATAGTAACAACGATAAATCGTCGTTACTACGGCAAAATAAGCCACCCACAGTTTGTATAAAATATGTGTGCCTGTGACACTTTTTATATGTAAAACAGGACCCTATTAACCATACATGGGCAAGTTGGTCCGGAGTGGGGGGGGGGGGGTTAACCCAAAATGGGGGGGGGGGGGGTTAATCCGAAAACGCAAAATACCCATATCGTTTTTTCTGGAGTGCATTTTACCCATATCGTTTTTCGATTTTGAAGGAAAAATAGGTAAAAAACGCTAATTTTAGGTCAAAAAGCCCTTTTTATTGCATTTTTGAGCTTTTTATTGCTTAAAACATTCATTTTGACCTCAAAACTTAAGTTTGGAGGCAGTTAGAAGTCATTTTAAAGACATTTTTTTGTTGATTTTTTTCAAAATTGGGAGGGGGGTTAACCTTCCCTTTCCCCACACTTCTGAGTGGGGGGAGGGGGTTAAACCCCACTTCTCAGAATTTGGGGGGGGGGGTTAACCCCCCCAACCCCCCCCCCCCGTGCCCATGTATGCTATTAACTACAGATTGAGTCGCAGTCACGTGTATTTTATAATGACAGTGGCTCATTTTGTCGTAGTCACAACGATAAATTCAAATCTTCGGTATAGGTCCCCTGTCCAAACCGGTCCCTGCCAGTCCCGCCGCCGCGCTCGCCGCCGGTCGCAGCTGGACCCCGTTCCTAATTTGCATAAGTATCGTCTCTCGGCTCAGGCTAAACGCCGCCGGACCGGAGTGGACCGTGTTGTCCGGGGACTGGACTGTCCCACCGCCGTTCTCCGCCGCTGTCGAAGATGACGTCATAGCCGTCGAAGATGACGTCATCACCAGGGTCTGATACTCCGGGACCGGCGGCTCGCTCCCGCTCCTCAACAGCAGACCCTGCTGGTGATGTTTGCGCTGTTGAAAGTACTGCTGGTGAGATTGGGTGGTCTGCTGGAATTTCTGAGGGGACTGATTGGACTGCTGCTGATAAGGTTGCTGTTGATTAGATTGCTGCTGATAAGACTGCTGATAAGCTGGCTGTTGCTGACTGGTGGGTTGCTGATAAGGCGGCGGAGGTAGGTGGTGATAAGGGCTGTCGCTCTGTTGGCGCAGAGTTTGCCGGGGCGAGCCGGGCTGGGAGTGGTTGGTCCGAAGATTTATCGACTGGACCTGGGCCAGCGTCTCTTGATACTGATTATCTTCCACTAAAAAAACAAAGCGCTTTAATATTCGCTTTAATTTATTATCATCGTTACACATTTGCGCTTCATTCCATGACATTATTTTATTGTTTTGTTTTTTTTTTTTTCAAAGAAACTACGACTGACTTTTGGATTATTGGAATGAATCAACTAACCTGGGAACTATCTGAAGGTTTTCCCCCGTTTTATTAGTAACTGTGCCCCCCCCCCTTCCGTTTTAATGTCCCCCCCCTCTTCTCGAAAATAAAAAAATGTACTAAAAAATATGCGCCCCACTTTTGACAATTTTTTACTAAAAATATTGCGCCCCCTGGGGGCAGTGAACAGGTCTGAACCTGTGCACTGGCTCCCGGGGTTTTATTGAGGGGGAAATGCCGAAACGGGGGGGGCACGGGGGGCAACTTTTTTGAAAGAGGGGGGGGGGCAATAAAACCAGGGGGGCAAGCAGGGGAGAAAGAAAAAAAAAGAAAAAAGAAGGGAAAAGAGAAAAAAGGGACACAAAAAAGTGAAAATAAGCAAAAAATAGCTCTTAAATGGCTTAAAATACATTGAAATAGGCTAAAAACTGCAAAAAATTGGCGATGATGGCGTCATCATAGGTCAAAAATGGCGTCATAATTTTAGGGTACTTTTTCATTTTTTGGCGGGGGGCAATAAAGAGGGGGGGGCTTTTCCAGACCGTGCACAGGTTTGTGAATAAATATTTATTATTACAACAAACACTAAAAACAATTCTACTTACGCTATAATAATTATACTAAGATATTGGTTTTGTTTCGATTGCTATAGGCTTTCACTTTTTACTAAAATGTAAAACTGTATAGCACTAGCTTTTTGCAGATTTATGTTTAAAAATAAATTTCTAGACTAGGTAATAATTTTCCGAAATAACAAAATTTTAAATTTCAAGCATACTACGTCCCGAAAGCAAACAAGTATAAGTAGCAATAAAAACCATTTTGCAATAGTAGGAAAGTAACACGTAAACGTATTCTCATGAACAAATACTTCTACTATTTATTAACGGTAAAAATAGTGTTTAGGGAATTCACATAATAACACATTAAATTTCACACCAAGAAAAACGAACCAAGCAAAAGCGCAAATTATTATGAGTGAAACAGTGTGACGACTTTAGTTGTTTGCGAGGGCGTAGCCAGGGGGGTTATGGGGGTTGTTGTAACCCCCTTTGGGCTGGCGGAGGTAAAAATTTGGGGGTCCTAAGAGAGCAATTTTAAAAAATTTTCTCGCGCTTCGCTCCGCTCAGCGCTCGACGTATAACCCTTTCAAAACTTTTAAGTAATGTTTCTAATGAATTTCGAAGACAATTTTTAAAATTTTTTCGTGTTGTCGCACGATTTTAAAATTTATACCTTTTTAAACCCAAAATTTTTCAAGTTTAACATCTGTTCCTTTTAAAGTGCAAAAAACACAAAAACTTTAAAACATGTTTAACAACATGTTTGAATGGAATTACGTGAAAATAAGTTCGTAAGAGAATAACAATGGAAAGCAATTTTTAATCGGGTCTGAAAACTGTTTTTGGTCTATACAATTGTTCAAAAATTTGCGAATACACGCAAAAGCTAACGAATACTGTGCAGTGGTACACTAAAAAGCATTCAATTAAACTTTTGAGCTCAAGAAATACAAAACCTTTCCCTGGGTAACTTATTCCATACACAAAACGTCAAAATTTGCGAATACTATACGCAAAAGCGAACATTAACCAGAGATTGGTGGATCATTTAAACTTTTCCGGCACCAATCCATCCGCTAATCATCATCAAAAATTCACGAATACTATACGCAAAAGCCAACGAATACTAACCGGGCGCGGGTGGTGCAGCGGTAAAGTGCAAAACAATGCATTTAAACTTCCTAATGGTTCGATCGAGCTGGGGAAACAAGGTGAGAGTTGGGTAAACTTTCCGCCGGGTACTCTCATCTGGCTTGAATTTTTCCACAACAAACAACCCATCAAAAATTCGCGAATAATAACCGCAAAAGCCAACGAATACTAACCGGGCGCGGGTGGTGCATTTTAAAGTGCAAAACAACCCATCAAAAATTCGCGAATAATAACCGCAAAAGCCAACGAATACTAACCGGGCGTGGTATTTTTCCACAACAAACAACCCATCAAAAATTCGCGAATAATAACCGCAAAAGCCAACGAATACTAACCGGGCGTGGTATTTTTCCACAACAAACAACCCATCAAAAATTCGCGAATAATAACCGCAAAAGCCAACAAATACTAACCGGGCGTGGTATTTTTCCACAACAAACAACCCATCAAAAATTCGCGAATAATAACCGCAAAAGCCAACGAATACTAACCGGGCGTGGTGCAACGGCTGTTCGACCGCAGGAAATCCACTGGCGGTGCCGTCGGCGTCGCCGCCGTGATGGCGCTGTTCCTCCGGGCCGGCGGGGGCGGAGGCCGGGCCGGGTTCCCCCGCCGGGTCAGCGTACCTCCGGAGCTCCGTCCCCCCGCCACCTCCGACGATGACGTCACGATGGAAGTGGACGCGTAGAGACCGTCGCCTAAAGAGTAACACACTCCCGCGTTAATCAAGCACGGCACAGAAAAAAAAAAGAATAAGGCAAGAATAGCATAAAAAACACACGAAGAATTTAACTCTTTTTACATTTAAAAGCGGGTCGAATACAGATAGAATTAGTTATATGTCCCTGAGGGGCATATAACTAATTCTATCTGGCCCCTGTGTATTTAAAACGGTAATGTATATCATCTTCACTACAACAGAATAAGACAAGAATAGTATAAAACATGCGGAATTTTTTACATTTTTTACATTTAAAAGTGCGCCGGGTAAAGAATATAAGCACGTGTATTTAAAACTAATTTCGACTCATTTTGCTGTAGTGAAGACGATAAAATATACAACAAACTGAAACAGCGCGTGATTTCAGAACTGGCCAACAACGTCTTACTTTTTGACAGTGGACGCTCTAGGTGAGTAAGGATGGCGGGGAGAAAATTAAGGCGTGACCTAAATAAAGTTACCTGCTTTACACGAAGCGAAAAATGACCACCTAGTTCGGTGCAAGAAGCATTTTAAAAACTTTTTTTATTCCGAAAATTTTGTTGGTAAGCTCGGTGCACATATTTCTGTTAAGCTCAAGTGAGAAAAAGGGCTAAATTATCACATACTAAAACCAAAAATATATAATATAATATAACGAAAAATGTGCAACTCCTATATAAAAAAGTACGGAAAAGGTGGCCCTTATAATGAGCCTCTCCATAATAATGGCAAAGTAGCCATTTTAATGCGGGAAAATATGCTGTTCGCCAACGTTATTCAGCACAAATGTGCGCGGATCAATAAAAACATTTTATTTCATTTGCGGGATGCGTGCCCATTTAGTGTAAAGTGACGTAGGCGAACGGCATATTCCTTTGAATTAAAAAGCCATTATTATGGAGGGAGGGTGCCATTTAAATGGAGAGGCTCATTATAAAGGCCACCTTTTCCGTACTTTTTTATATAGGAGTTGCACATTTTTCGTTATATTATATATTTTTGCTAAAACCAGACAAAAAATCGGAATTAAATTGCATTTCTAAATTTGGATTAAAGTGAACAAAAATTTAATATACTTTAAAAAACCAAATTTTTTATCTGTTAACGTTTTTTTAAAAAAACACCAAAAATCATTACATTTTTGGGAAAATATAAAAAAATGTTATTTTATAACTTATTAAATAAATGCCTTTAAAACGCAAAATATTGGCAGCTGTTATTTTTTTTACACACTTATTTATAAAAAAAAACGGAAATTTTAAACAAGTTATTTCCTGCACGGGGTCCTTTTTTTCTATACCGTACACGTAAACAGAGGTAAATTTATCCACTGAGAAAAAATCTTTACCACTCCAATAAAACAGAATATAAAATAAATGGATTTAAAAGTGTGAAACAAAATACCAATAGGCGTTTTAAATGCTTAATTTTTTTTCTTAAATTTAATGAGAGATTATAACTGTTTTGATTTGTTTTTTTTTTTTTGGAAAGGGGGTGTAGTTTTTCCAGGTTTGTTTTAGTTGTTAAATGATACTAAAAATATATAATATAATATATAAAGAAGAATGTATAGTGAGTTCTTATATAATGAGTTCACTACATCCTGTAACTTTTTTATAATTTATACTTTTCTAACTCTTTATGGCTAGTATACTAATGATTGAACTAAAGCGATTCAAAACTGAAATTATATTTGCTATTTATACATAAAAAAATTTTAAAAAAACTTAAGATAACCCATTAACACAAAAAGTTTGCAATTAAATCCCAACAAAAATATTCCCACAAGTACAAAACAAAAAAACAACACTCCGATAAACAATCCAACATGCTTCGAAATATTCCTCCTACAAAAAAAAAACACAAACTACCGTACTTATAAAAAAATAAACAAACCATCAAAAAGCCCGAAAATCCAAAAACATAAGAATTTATTAGCACAAAACAATAAGAACTATTATAAAACTAAACCTTCTTCCGCTGTGTGTGGAGTCCCCTCTTTAAGAACCGGGAGGGTGCATGGGCGGACCACCGATTTCGGGGTGGATGTGGTCAAAAGCGGTCCCGTCTTGATCCGAAATCGTACCCCTTGTTCCTCCCTTCTGCGCGGCAAGGTACAGTAGCCCTCTATGGATTTGACATCCGGCTGGGGTTGCGCCGATTGTACATTGGCACCCGAGCCTGTCTGGTCGGTAACGAATTGCGCCGATTTTACACCAGCACTACTGGGCGTTATGTAACTGTCCAGGTCCGTAGAGAGCTTATCGATTTGATCCATGCATTCTTCGATCAGAGTAGCTTTAAAAAATAAAATAAAATAATAGGTAGATGCACTCGAACAAAGCATTACATCACTAGCACAATCACAATCGCTAAGTACTATGCGAATATTACGCGTGCGAGTAATACGTAAGGTAAAATCAAACACAAAAGGCAAAATTCGTTAAAAACGCGTTTAAAAAAACTACAACACAAATGCTATTACTTACAAAAAATATCAAAAAAATTTAAACATTTTTTACAAAAAATTCTAAAAATCGACTTATTTGTTACCATGCATAATAAACTTCGATTATTCGAAACACTCTCATAAATCTTCGGCATACCTCCTCAGACCTGTGCACGGTCTGGAAATGCCCTCCCCCGCTTTATTGGAGGGGTGCCCCCCCCCCCCCCGCCAAAAAGTGAGGGCCCGAAAAGTACCCTACAAGACTATGACGCCAATTTTAACCTATGATGACGCCATCATCCGGGTTAGTTAGTTATTTATTTCTATGCTACTCAATGTAGCTCTTAAGCCATTTTATATAATTCTCTACATTGTTTTCGCTTTTTTTGTCCCTTTTCCCTTCTTTTTTCTCTTGTTTTCTTCTTTTTTTCTCTTTTTTTTTCTTTCTCCCCTGCTTGCCCCCCCCGTTTCAAAAAAGTTGCCCCCCGTGCCCCTTCCGTTTTGAAATTGCTTCCCCAATAAAACCCCGGGGGGAGGGGGGCGAGCACAGGTCTGCCTCCTTTCCATGCTTTGAAAAACCATACTTACACCAACAAACATATTATTTAAAATCGAAAAATTTGCAAGTCCTGTTTAAAACAAAGGGCGGCGTATACCGATCATGATCATAGGTGGGCAGGGGAGGTGGGGGGTTCAAAAATCTTGACTATAGCAGAAACCCCACTTAAAATTTGGGGGTACCCCGGACACCCCTCTCCCTTAAAATTTAGGGGATCCCAGTTCTAAAAACGCTAAAAATAGGGTATTTGAGGTATACCCGAAAAAATTTTAGGGACACACTCCCCCTCAAATTTCGGGGTTCGGGTATACCCCCAAAAAAATTCGGGAAGCTGCCCACCTATGATGATGATCATGATATATATTCCTTTTTCTCTTTTTTTTTTTGTGGATTTTTTTTTTTCTATTGCTTTATTTAAATTCATAGAAATTATTCAGTTCATTCAAATTATGCAAATTAAGGAGAACAGCCCTCCTAGTAAAAATTAATTAATACCTATGAAATACCTATGGATGCTCATATTTTATGTCAGTATTTTATACTTAGTCGTTTATAAAATGTTTACAATCAACTATTTTGTTTTAACCATATAGTAAGTATCCTGTTCTGATAAAACGACTAACTTATCTGACTTCTGAATACTGAGATTTTTATGATGAGAAGTCAGAAAACTGAGTCATTTTATTATCTCGACAGTCTTTATCTTATTTTGGTATTAAATTTTACGGTATGTGTGTGAAATACTGTTTAAGGAAATATTAAATTCTCAATCCAAGATAAAACTTTAAAGTTATATTCGAGCGTTGTTTAATTATCATTTCATATTTCATTTATACCGCCTTCACTAATTTTTCATTGGACTTTAGACTTTTGATTTAAATTTTGCCTTACAGAAGCAGAATCTTACAACACCATAAGATTCAATGCCCGAACAGGATAACATTAAGTTGAAACAAAATGGTTGTTTTTGATTGTATGAATTTCGTAAAAGGCACGGAATAAAATGAGTATTACCTAAAATATATAACATAAAGGAAAAATATGTGACTTCGTATATTTCTCAGACACATTGACTGCTCTTATTAGGGCGCGCCCTAATAATAGCGCGCTTTTATTAGGACACTCGGATGTGCCAATTAGGGCCCTGTTTCTAAAAGGGCCTTATTAGGGCGTGTAATAGCTCTTATTAGGGCGCGCCCTAATAATAGCTCTTATTAGTGCGCGCCCTTATTAGCACACCATGGCCCAAATAAGGGCGCGCCCTTATTAGGGGGCCTAATAAGGGCGCGCCACTTATCGATTTTCAAAAAAGAGGATTATTTATAAGTCTGCTTTATGCGACTTTTATTGTAGCTGCGATGGCTCAGTGGTAGTGATGCCCACTGAGCACGTGACGGGTTCGAAACCCGCGGACGGTAGATTTTTTAAAATTGTCAATCTTATTTTTTGTTTTATTATTTTTCTTTTAATTTAAAATAAGTAGCCAACCAAAAAAATAGTCGCTTATTTTTATTATTGTTTTTTGGAATTTATACTTGCATTTGGTACACTATAACAATTGAGTAGTTTAGCATTCCAATTTATTTTTTGTTTAAACCGAAAAGGTATGAAAAATTTATTTAGCTGAAAATTATGGTATGACCCTAAATAATTAGGACCCTGATAGTAAAATCAATTTTATTTTATTTTTTAAATGAAACAACTGTTCCGTGCTACTTTATATATTTTTTTCTTTAAATTAAGACTATTCGCATTTTATTAAATACACAAGTAAATCTTATCATTAAAAAGCCAGCATAAGGTAAGTATTTATTCATTTTCACAAAACTAACACTAAAGGAATTAGTTTTAAATTTGTCATTATTATTTAGCTCATATTTCAGCAGGATCAACATTTAAAAATTTTTAGGTTAGTTTTTTTATTGTTATGGTGTACCAAATGCGATAAGTATAATTTCCAAAACAATAACAAAAACAAACGACTATTTTTTGGTGGGCTACTCATGTTAAATTAAAAAGAAAATAGTAAAACAAAACATAAGATTTTTTGCAAAATAAAAAAATTTAAAAAATCTACCGTCCGCGAGATTCAAACTTGCTCAGTGATAGGCCGAATCACTACCACTGAGCCATCGTAGCTACGATAACAATCGCATAAAACAGACTCAAATATTATTTTTAACATAACCCTTCCCTTTTTCCTATTATAAATAACCTTTTTTTAGAAAATCGATAAGTGCGCTAATAACGGCGCGCCTTTATTAGTGCCATGGTGTGCTAATAAAGGCGTGCACTAATAAGAGCGCGCTCTTATTAGGGCGCGCCCCAATAAGAGCTATTACACGCCCCAATAAAGGCTCCCCTTTCAGAAACAGGGCCCTAATTAGCATATCCGAGTGCTCTAATAAAAGCGCGCTCTTATTAGAGCACGCCCTAATAAGAGCAGTCAATGTGTCTGAGAAATATATGAAGTCACAAAAAATTATCCTTTATGTTATATATTTATGGTATTACTAATGAAAACCCTCCCAGCGAACAGTAATCCAGTTCTCCTAAAATGAGTATAAACACCCTCCCAGCGAACTGGCTACCGATTCTCCCCCGCTCAAAAGTATGCGTGGCCTAGCGGGCTCAATCGCTTCGCCAATTACTCGTCATCGTC
>JASAMX010021007.1:0-11366 GCA_030248175.1 Microlaimidae sp. YZB2_3 | reverse complement strand
TATTGCTAATACCATCCACATTCAAACATCTGAGAGTCATGTGCCCTTTTGAAATTTAAAATAGTTCATTTAATATACCCATTTAAGCATGTGAATGTCTTCTATTTGGCTTTCTGTTTTCTATTTTTAGGTGCATACAATTTCAGGGTATTGTATACCCTATATGTACATGTTCTTTAACAAAATAAATAGGTTATATATAATAATAATTTCGTACAAAACTGTTATAATAATTATTACGATTAACAATTTTAAAACAAAGAATATTAGAATCAGATACTTTAAATGCCAAACCTACAGTATTTTAATTTAATTATTTTTGCATTTGAATAATAACAAATAAAACCGCCATTCATTTGGTATATTTTAGATAACGTATTAAATAAACAGTAAAATATAACCAAAATGAAGTCAATAAAAGCAAAGATGAAGTCTAAATTATTTTAGCATTGATAGCATAAATATACGGTATCATTGGTTTACAGGATTCGACCAATCTAAGAAAGAATGACAAAGGAACAATAGCACACCAATAGCAACAATACATTTTTCAAATTTATTATGCAAATTCTGCCCAAAACCAGGTTCAAACGAAATTATATCTCAAACATTATATCAAAATCATAAATATTTATTGTGTTCAACTCAAATTATGCAAAACATAATAAAGAATGTCTTGTGTTTTGGAAAGTAGGGAGGGTGTTTTCTTTCTTATTGAGCAGTTTTTATATGTTTTTCTGTTTTTGAAGATGAAGAGATTAAAAACTATTAGGGTATATGACTTAATTTCGGCCACCATTATAGGGTGTTAAAAAATTGGCTTATTTTTAGAACACAAAAGAACTAGCACAAAAGTAACTGGATTAATGTTATATAAAGCGTTTTTGCAAAAGTTTTTTTGTTTTGTTATTCTGCATTATCAACGTTTTCATACAAAAAGTGAATTTTTTGTGATTTTCTTAATTTTGCTTTGTCTTTAAACTGCATCAAATTTAGAACGAAGCACAATATGACCTTAAAATATCTTCTATTTAAGGCTCAAAGTTGTTAATTTTCATGTTTTGATATTTTTTTCAAAATCATTTAGCAACACGTTTAATTATTTGCGCATTTTAAGATTCCGTTATTTTCGGCCACCTTAAAATTTAGGTGAAAGAACCTGCCGTTTTTTACTGTTTTTAAATATATAAATACTACCGTATTTATAAAGCATTTTTTGCTCGTTTGACTTTTTTTGACGTTTTTTAAGCCAAAAATTAAAATTCAACAAAAAATACAAGTTATTAAAACATGTTTAAGGTTTTGACATAATTATTTAAAGTCTTGCTAATAACTATTAAAGTTTGCAAACAGAAAAAATTAAGTTATAAGTACCAAGAACAATACGTAAGGATAAATTTGCACCCTTTAAAAATTTTTATTGTTCAGTTCAAAAGGGCACATGACTCTCGAGACTGATAATGATTGATTTGACATAACTGGAGCTAAATAAGACTTTTTTCTTAACAAGGCCAAGGGTTTTTCATAATAAAAAATAACTATGTTATGCGGCAATGATACAATTTAGTTTAGTTAAAAAAAGTTGTTTTTACAAACATGCTACACTATTTGAATGAATTAAGTTGGTTGCGTAATTACTTAATAAACAACTAAAACAATACCGTTCTCCGCTAGTAAAATTATGACCACTAGTAAAAATATGAAATTTATTAAAACAGATGCTTTATGGTTTCTATTTTTAATTTAATTTTTAACAAATAGAGCTAATATTTAATACAATCCTACTCATACTTTTTTAGACACCGTCTTGGTATATTATTTTTTTTTATTTTTTATAATTATATTACTGTCATGTACAATTGAAATTTTTATTTAAATAAATATTCTATACTACGATTAAACTGTCCAAAATAAAACTAATACAACACATTATCACAGAGAAATAAAACCACGACCTTCAAGGATTATTCAAAGCATTAAATTTTCTATTTATTTGCACTACATGCATAAAAAAATTTCAAAGAATAAATTTTGGCTTTGTTTTAAAATATTGAAGATTGTAAACACATCCATCAGCAATAATAAAGTACTTTTAATTTAACACCAAAAAAGAATAACAAAAATAGAAATTAAATAAATTTTTTGCCAACCCGATGTTGTTTGCGCCAAAATTTATGTGAAATTATTGTTTGCATAATGTTTACATTTGTTACAATATTACAGGCAAGCTTCGAGATAAATATACACAAATAAAATAACCTAATATTGGCAAAAGAAAGCACAAAACACATGTCTCCGCTGAACTTGCAGCATCTTTGTTGTAATTCGGGACATTTTGTTTTCCGGCCATAAAATCAGCATACGACGATCGGGAATAATCTTTAGCTCCAGTTGATTCTTTGGTTTTCATGGGAGACACTGGCGGAGGTAGAATTTGGGTTTCAATAGTTGGAGTGGTGAGGACACTTTTGGCTAAAATTAATTAAGATTTTTATATTGTGACGAAATAAGTTGTGTAATAAACAGTAAAACTCGAAAAATCTTCAAGCTTAATCCTTCATTGGGCTATACAAATTGCATCATCGCTCAATGACTTAATACAACTATTATTTTATTAGGCTTCTTAGTTTTTAAAACATCAACAAAACTACAGATTTATGAAGCCGCTCCACAATTTCAAGCTTTAAATTTCAGCTTTAAGTTCATTCAGTTCTAACTTCCACTACCAGTCATAATAAAAGTTTTCCCAGTCTTGATAATATTTTTGTTACAGTTAATGAATTTTTTGGGGCTGCGCAAATTATACGGAAAAATTATTATCGCAGATTATCCGGAAAAATTATTATGAAAAAAATAATTCACCACAAAATCATAAAATTTACTTAAAGGTGCGGTGCGGAGTCAACTTTTTGTCTTCGATTTACCCCTTCCCCCAATAGCCGACAAAAAATATCTCCAGTGGTTCCGAAGTTACGACCCCCAAAAATGGCGTCTTTTGACAATTCTGTACGTGAAAGATTGCACAATGGGTATAACGATTTAAGTTACAAATTACATATGCACTCAATGAACACACTTTAATTTGATACCTTTATTGCTAAAATTGGTACAGTATTTGTCGTGATATTGCGTTTCCTGTACAAAAAACCGTCGATTTTGTCGCTAAAAAAACCAAACGACGGCAGTGATTTAATGAAATTGTCCAACACACTTTTTGCCGTCAATTCGCATTTTTTAGCGAAAAAATCGAGGTTTTTTGTGCGAAAAACGTAATGTCTCCACAAATACTGCACCAATTTTAACAATCAAGAAATCAAATTAAAGTAGAATGTAGCAGGTTTCTTTGAGTGCACAATTTGTAACTTAAATCGTTATACCCATTGAGAACTCGTTCATACAGAATTGTCGAAAAACACCACTTTTGAGTGGGGTCATAACTCCTGAAGCACTGGAGATATTTTGTTAAAAATTTTTTAAGGGCTATTGAGGGCAGGGGTAAGGTTTTCACAAAAAATTTCAAAATTGAAGACAAAAAGTTTGACCCCGTACTGCATCTTTAAAAAAAATCAAAATTTTTGTCCCTCTCTAAGTATGGTGCTTTTGTAATCCACCAAGCTAAAGATACGTAAGCTATCGCAATCGTAATACGATAGCTAAAATGCAACTTAAAGTAAAGTTATATGGGTAATTTTACTATTTCATGATTTTATTTTAAATCAATCAACATACAAAATTGGTGGAAAAAATGGTGTAAATTTTGCACAACGGTTTGCACAAAAATTTGCAATTATCGTGGGGTACAATAAAAATTTCTGGAAAAATATCAGGCAAGTGCTTCAGATGTTTGTTATGTTCCTACCCTCTTATACCAAATCCGGAACTCCGGCCTTTAAAGCAGAAAGCTCCGTAGTTTGGCTTCTTATTTGAGTGATTTTAAGCTTAAATATGTTATATATGTTCTTTTCTTAAGCTTAAATTATATTTTATATGCATGTCCGTACATTTTTATTGTGGTATAATAACTTTTTAAGAATGTACTTTACAAAAAATTTTGACAAAATTAACTATGGCATTCTGGAGGTCCAAAAACGGATCTTCGTGTGGTCACCAGTATTTTAATATTATCGTAGCAGTAATATATTAATTAATTTCAAGAAAATTTATTAGTGCTCACCAGTATTTAACTCCGTATCACTATTGCTGAGTAGGTCCATACTACACTCTGCTGGTAGTGTAATCCCGGAGCGGAGAAGAAATTTTTTCGAGATCTCCAAAGAGCGGTCCAGGATGGCTTTCATCAGTTCGGCCGCGGCTTTCCCGCACTCTGCAGTCACAGCCGGCAGGGTACACCGACTCTGTTCCACGGAAGCACTAAAATATAAAAAAATACACAAAAAAACCTTGAATACAATTTGCGAGTATCCAAATAGCTGGGAAAACTTACCAACAAAAATATATGTGCAAAAATGATTTGCACTACTTCCTCAAAGGAATTTATATTAATAGAAACTGAATTTATGCTAAATTTATTAGCCTTGCACTGATATACATTTAATATAAATTTCCTAACATTTCAATGTAGTTATGCCAATTACCTTTTGTCGTGAAAACTATATGAAACAAAATCGAATATAAATATTAAATTAATTTAATAATAAAAAAATAAATTTTTTTGTTACGTTAAAGTGTAACCCTGTGAAATAAAAAAAATCACCTGCAAAACTGGCGGAGGCCAAGAAGTAATTTTTGAGGATCTTTCACGGCGGCACTATGGAGATCTTTTGACACAGTAGCTAATTGAGTATTTTGCTTAGAGCAAGATTTTCTTATGTTTTCACTCTTCTTAGAAAGGCACGGCATTACTTCAACATACTCTAAAAAAATTAGAAGTTTCTCGGCGTTTTTTTGTACAGGAATAACGGTATATTACTGAGAACTCCTGCACCGAAAAAGCTCAATCTAAGCAATTTCTTAGCTGTTGTTTTTGTACTGTATTTCAGTTCAAAAATACATTTTCGTTGCGGGAATTTCCTATAAATCCTTAGAAACGACGGAAGCGCTGTAAAACCTTTAGGGATTAGGTATTTTTGAAAATGTGCCGTTAAAACTTTAGGGATTAACTTAAATTCTAAAAATTGTAAAATTTTAAGATCAGTGATACCTAATCATGAAAAAGTTTATTGAGACAACGATGAGTTTTGTGGTTTAAAGGCTGGTGCATACTTATGTAAAAACGTCCTTTGGACTGTCCAAAGGACAAATACAGCGTATAAACGTTGTGTAAAAACGTCCTTTGGACTTTGTCCACAGGAAGTTTTTACATAAGTATGAACCAGCCTTAACCCGTTCCCGTAAACGCCTTTTTCCCCGCTACAACCGTGAGATCTTCGTACGACAAAGGTAAAGCCTTCGTCTCACTGTGATCGTATTTTCGTATGAGAAGTGTCGTACGTAAACCTTACTGGGGTAAGCTCTTCGCATGACCTAGGTTTTACTTCCGTCATACATAATTTTTGTGCGCGAATAGTGCCCAGTGAGCGAACAAATTAAAATGGTTAAAACTGTACGGTAGCAATATGCAATTTTTTGCAACATGATCCTACGTAATACACTGTATCCGTGACAAAAATCGGTGTCCGGAAATTTCGTCTTCCACATCTCGTTTTTCAACATCTCGTCTTCGGAAAACTCGTCTTTGCAAAAATTTGTCTTTTGAATGTAATTTTGTAAACGTACTTTAAAAAATGCGAATTTCCACCCCAATGATAAAATTTTCTTTGATTTTTGGGTTTTGCTTAGGCTTAGGAAAAAAATAAGGTTTTTACACTTCAGTTCAAAAATCATCGTTAAATACAAATTTACCATGATAAAGTTTTGCTTAAGGTTTTGCTTAGGCTTATGTTCTCAGTTTTTTGAATAAATCATTTAATAAAAGTTTATCATGATAAAAATTTTGCTTGATTTTTGGCTTTTGCTTAGGCTTAGGTAAAAAAAGGTTTTCAATACATTGTTTTAGTCAAAAAATAGGAGAAACTTGTGTTTTGAAAAGTGCGTTTACAAAATCGCATCCAAAAGACCAGTTTTCCGAAGACGAGATGTTTAAAAGACGAGTTTTCAAAAGACGAGTTATAGAAGACGAGATGTTGAAAGATGTATGTATGTATGTATGTAAAAGACGAAATTTCCGTTGCTCACTGGGCACTACTCACGCAAAAAATTAGGTATGACGGAAGTGGTCACACGAACGTTTTACGGTTGTATCCGAGGAAAAGGCAATTACGGGAACGGTTTAATAAACTAATTCTGTATTTGTCAAATAAGAAATTCATAGTGCCTAATTATTTGTGCATTTGTATAATAAATCTGTTATAATACTATATGGTAAAAGAAATTGGCTTTGCATTAAAACTGAAGCAGTGAAAATAGTTATGAATGTGGCAGATATTACCGTCGTGTTTCTCTCCGCAAAGTAGTTCCAATGTAGCAAACCCCGATTTTATTCCCTGACTGATTAAATCGCTGGTACATAAGTCAATACAAGCACTGTACGAATCGTAAACACTAAATTAGAAAACAACGTCGGTTTCAATTAATTAGCTTTTGCTTGCTAACAAAATATTATATTTTTAAAATATTCGCGTTTATAAAATAGGGAATTTTTTCGATCGTTTTTTGTAATGGATAGCAGGCCAACTTAAAATCGGCTTTGGAACTTGAATCGGAAGTTAAAAACATCATTTCCTATGCTGACCAAATATTTTAAGAAATTTTGCCTTAAATCTATATATAAATAGAAGTAATGTGTGTGGACCTGCGTGTGCGTGTCGTGTGCATGCGTGCGAGCGCGTTTGTTTGCGTGCGCCTGTGTGCGTATGTGTGTTACCTTATTCCTCCCTAAACAACCAACGGGTTGGGATAAATAAAATGATATGATATCATTAGAAAGCACATAGTCCAGAAAATTTTGCAGAGAGGTTAAATTTATGAAAACAATAAGATGGAAATCTTTATGCTGGACAACGCATTTTTACCAAATAGAAAAGAGACCCTATGCATTTTGGCAATTAAACCTTTTTTGTCTCTGAACTGGCCAAAATTTATTATTAGTCAGTGGATAACCCCAATATTATGATTTGGAAAAATCAATGTGGGCACCTTTCAGCTGGACAACGCATTTTTACTAAAGGAAGGAAGCGTACTCCTCCCCCAAAAAAATTAGGCTAAATGAGGTATAGGCTAAATGAGGTATTATTGAAAAGCTTTAAGTTTGGAGAATGTCGCATAAGTTGAATATGGAAAAAAATAGACATCTTTATACTGAACAACGCATTTTTACCATGGAGCCTATGGATTTTGAATGTTATAAAATTCTTTGTCTTCGAATTGGCTGTAAGAGTTATTAGTTGGTGGAAAGTCAGAATATATTATTTTTTTAAGATCACCATAATTATTTTCGCTGAACAGCGCTTTTTACTAAAGAAAGGAGGGATCCTCCTTCCTAACCACACAACTAATGATGATTTATTAAAAAACTTATAGTATCGAGAATGTCGTCAGGGGGTTGAATTTTTATTTAAATGCCTAAGTGAGCTGATTTGTTCCTGAACATCAGTGTGCAAATTCTTGAAAGTTCCTACACACTAGTGGGAAAGTTTCTGCACGCTGGTGTTCAAGTTCATGCGAACTATTTTAACCGAGCGGTATTCTTGTTAACAAATCGTCAACCTTTGAAAATTAATTTTGGTGTGAAAATTTTTTTATACTAACTTGATACAATTTCACCATTAATTAAAAAGGAACACCAAGAATCTTGGATCTCTAAACATCTTAAGCGATATTAAAACGCAGTTCTAACCCGAAAGTTTTATGTTAATTTAAACTCACGCGCATATTTTTTCAAACATATCTCTTCTTTCCGTGTCGCTGAGATTAGCTGCTTTGGCGATTAGCTCTTGGAGATGGGCCTTGGTGTTGGCGGACACGGAAGTACCCATATTCAGGAGACTGGACCAGGCAGTGGAGTATTTGAGGCTGCAATCCATCACGCACTGCAGAGAACCCGTACCGCTGGATCCGCTCAAACTCGAAGGAGCTGAAAAAAGTCAGAATAGTGCAGTGTAAGTCATAATAATAAGGGTAATTTAAGAAACTTAAGATTAATTCGAGATATTTAATAAATAGAAAACTTAAAGACTAACGTGAGAAACTTGGAGCAAAAGTTTGAAAACTTAAACTTATACCTAAGCATAAACTTCTCTAACTCCTAACTATTTTTAATTTTCAAATAAAAAAAAACCCAACGTTAATCTTTTAAAAACAGCATGGTATTTGTCATACGAAGTTAATATGAAACGTTTTAAAAGTTTTTAAAACCATTTAGTATTATACCATTGATTCTTAATAATAATAATGTTTAAGCTTACCCCAGAGCTATGGAACTGAAAGAAAATAATATTTACGCCCAGCATTCTAGCTGTTGCATAGGTTAACTGAAATTTTTAAAACATGTTAATCTTAAAATGAATATAAAAATTAACTAAAAAATGCAAACCTTTGGGAAGTATTCCTTGGTTTTGTAAAAATTCTTGAACCGCATCCGAATTAACTTTGTGACAAAAAAACATCAAAAACACAGATAAAACAGCTAAAAAACACATATTTTGTTAAAAAAAGGCCAAACGACAAGTATTACGGCCTGGAAAACTTATGTATGTATGTAAAGCTGTAAATGAAATGACTTCTACAGAACTTTTGTAACGTATTGACAAAAGCCCAACAAAAATATCTCAACTTTATGTCCATCATAAATGGGATATTCTGAATTTAGAAATCGAGCCTTTAATCTTTTTATAAGATATTTTAATTCTATTGTTCACGACTTAACAATTAGTAAATTTACAGATTTTTATGCGATACAAATTCTATGATATGACAGCGCAGAATAAAAAAAATCCAAAAAGACAGACAGTAACGTGGTAAGGTTGATTGATCACTTGAACCGAAAAAAATTTCAAAAGCATGTCACTAAAACATGAGGATACCCCACACGAAACCCTAATACCACTCGTAAATGTATTGTTACAGAAAGGTGCTGCGACAACGACAACTGCAAGAAAGACCTTTGGGTACAAAATTAAATACAATAAATTTTGACTTTTGGGTACGTAGTCGAATTTGCGATTTCGATAAATTTAATTTAAAACCCATCTTGTAGTTATTAAGCAAGTTTTATTAGCAAAATATTTTCCTTTTTCCCTTATTTTTCGCTATAATAAAACCTAAAAAACGATATTTATTACGTCCAAAAATACGCTTCATAAGTGTTGATTTGAGTCCCTTGAAAGTGCGGTGCGAAGTCAAACTTTTTGTCTTCAATTCTGATAATTTTTTGTGAAAAACTTACCCCTGCCTCCAATAGCTCACAAAAATTTTTTTAACAAAATATCTAAAGTAGTTCAGGAGTTTCCCAAAAATGACGTTTTTCGACCATTCTGTACGTAAAAGATTGCTCAATGCGTAGCAATTAAAGTTAAAATTTATGCATTAAAAAAAGCGGGTACTTTCTACTTTAATTTGATACCTCGATCGTTAAAATTACTGCAGTATTTGTTGAGATATTGCGTTTCTCGTACAAAAAACCCTCAATTTTTTGGCTAAAAACACAAAATGAAGGAAAAAAGGTTGGGTAAACTTCATAAAATCGCTGCCCTCGTTTGGCGTTTTTAACGAAAAAATCGCGGGGTTTTTTTGTATGGGAAACGCAATATCTCGACAAATACTGCACCAATCTTAACGATTAAGGTATAAAATTAAAGTGGAAAGTAACCGCTTTTTTTGAATGCATAATTTGTAACGTAAATCGGTATACCCATTGAGCTACCTTTCACGTACAGAATTGACGAAAAACGCCGTTTTTGGAGGGTCATAATTTCTGAACCCCTTGAGATATTTTGTTGAAAAAATTTGTGGGCTATTGGAGGCAGGGGTAAGGTTTTCACAAAAAATTATCAAAATCGAAGACAAAAGTTTGACTCCGCACCGCACCTTTAAATATTTGTGTTCGTAAGCGCCGCTAAATAAAAAAAATCGGTCCTTGTTCTCAAAACGTAAGTAAATAGCCAAAAATCTAGGCCCAACCGGGGTCGTTTATTTCAAATATCCTATTAAGATGGCGTTTTTTGGAAATATTGGACTTTTATTTTTCAGGTGTTTATCAAAATCATAGAGGCGAAAAGTAATTCCTAATGACCATTTAACACTTAAGGACCAAACAGTTTTAACAACGATCGATTTTCATAACGTAAAGTTTGTTCGCTCAATTATGTAACAACTGCTCATTTCTACGATCAAAACTGGGTTTACGACACAACGGTCCCGCGACACGACGGTCCCGAGACACGACGGTGCCGAGGAGGTATGAAACGACGGTCCAGAGGTGCGACACGACGGCCCGCGACACGACGGTCCCAAATACATAATACGTTTCATACAGCTGGAAACAATGTTACGTTTTCAATAAGAAATGCGCGTTTTTCTACCTGCTATTGTCATAAAGTTTTAGCGTAGAGCTTTTTAATTTCATGTTTGTTTTAAAAACAAACATGAATATATAAATATATTTTTTTAAAAACTTTATTTGGCCCAAGAAAATACATTCTGCATAATATCTTCGGAAAAAATATCTTTGGAAACATTTATAATTTATAGCAAAAGAAAACTTTGCTTTCCCTAAGCCTAAGCGAAACCTTAAAATTAAGCTAAAGACATAAAAAATCTAAAAAGTTTTTAAAAACGCCGAATAATTTACTGCTCAAAGTGATATTTTTACCAAAGTATTTTGCAGAAGGTATTTCTTCCGGACATCTTTGTATATCCATCCAATGCCCAATATTTGAAATTAGGGTTTTACTCGTATTAATTTTCAGTGAACTATTGGTTAACCGTTGTAAAATTATATTTTATTTTACTAAATATAAGTAAATTCATAATATTCACGGCATTATAACTTATTCTGTTAAATGTAAGCAGTCGTGCATTGCATTAAAACCAAAGGTGGATAATACGATGATTCGGGACAAAGGTGTGACACTCGTGTTTAACAAACGCGGCCATGCGAAAGACAACCAGCGGACGGACGGGTGTCATCGTGACGGACGGGTGTCATCGTGACGGACGGGTGTCATCGTGACGGACGGGTGTCATCGTGACGGACGGGTGTCATCGTGACGGACGGGTGTCATCGTGACGGACGGGTGTCATCGTGACGGACGTGCCATTGTGACGGACGGGTGTCACGATAAATAGTTTGAAAACCATGTTTCTAATAAATATTTATTTAATCTCTCTTGGCTGGCTTCCAAACACTT
>JASAMX010021006.1:0-82714 GCA_030248175.1 Microlaimidae sp. YZB2_3 | reverse complement strand
ACAAATAAAAACGATAGGGCTAAATTACACTTCAGAAAGATCAACCAGTCTTAGTTAATATTTTATGGTTGAATTATATCTGACTGACGTCGTAAATAACTATACAGACATGAGCGTACTAATTAAAATTGTGCGGTTAAGACGTTTAAAAAAAACCAAATGAGAACGCTGATTTTTTTAATTCCATCTTTTCACAAAATATACAAAAATTAACCAACTGTTTAAAAGCTGTTTAAAAAAAAAAGCTGTTTAAAAATTTCTTTTTGGGTTTCAAATTGAGTAATTTGAAAAAAAAAAAATATTAAAATAAGGGTTTTGATCTTTATTATTAAACCGCTTCTGTTAAAAATTTTGAATGGTTTTGTTGTTAAATAGTCGATTCAATACAGCAATTATCGAGGTCAACTAGATTTTATTTACCTTATAGCTGTGTACGTGTAACTATTGTTTTTTTTTAATATTTTCAAAAGCCCCACATCAGGGATAACAAGGGACCAGAGACGTGGAGACTTTTATTATATATCCATCTCTTCTTGTCTCGTGTTAAATTACCCCTATATACGAACGTTACTATATTTAATTATATTCTTGGAATTAGCGTTTCACTTTCAAAAACGATAATATTAATAAACAAAAACGATAATATTTCAACTTTGTATGAAATATGAAACATACAGATTTTTGGTGTCTTTGATGTAAAGCACTTTCTACTGTGATATCGTCAATCAGATCGAACCTTCCAGTAGCTGCGATTTCTATAGCGTCAAACCTTGTGTACATATCCAACACTTTTCCACCTAAACATAAAAAGCGAGTGACGTAAATAAAAGTTTGGAAACCTAAACTTCTTGTTTTAATAACAAAAAAAGCTGAATTTACTTCAAATAAGGCGTATATTTTTTGTATTTGCTAAGAAGCAAAAAAAACACGTTTATTAATCAACTATAATTCACATTTTACACTTTACCTGGATCTTTCTTTTTTGCATTTGGTTTACTAACTACCGGAAGGCCAGAAATTTTTTTCTCCAAAAAAATTCGCAAACAATGAATGACCGGAGTATCCAAATATACCTAAAACAATGTCAAAATGGCTAATGATGATACACACTGGCTTAAACTTAGGAAACAAATTAAACTATTATTTTGCATATTTTTATAATTGAAACAATGTTTTCGCATATTTTAAACAAACTATTTTAATTTGCAGAGCCATTTCAGAATTTTATCAGCAATTCACATTTTTTTCATGGTCAATTTTAACAAATTTAATTTCATGGACAATTCGCATGTCACGTCACCTAATTAAAACAAAACATACACCAACGCTCACCGTTTGTACGTCGTTTCCCCATCTGCCTATGCCCAAATCCCGAGGGCTGGAGTCCATGTAGTCGGGGCGGGGGAGGTTGTTTCCGAAAATCCACAGGAATTTCAGTATCCTTTTGTAGGTGAGAATGTAGATGGGGTTCCCTGTATCCGTATCCACAACCGGGAGTCTGTGAATCCCTTCATTTAGCAGCAGCTCCACCGCACGGTAGATACTGGAATTAAAATTTTTTTCACATAAAAAATCAAATTAATAATGTAATGTATTATAAATTAAAAATCAATTAGCATTTCTTTTTATGAAGACGCCACTTTAGTTTCTGCGACTTTTTTTAATTACAAAACGGTATTTTTTTTAAGCAACAGCAAAAAATTAATATAACAAAAATATAAATTACCTTTCATTAGCACCAATTTTAACAAGATCTTTTAAACAATGTTTCTTTTCCAGTATTCCTAAAAAAATAAGACAAGAAATTGACTTAAATTAATGCGTAAGGGAAAAAGGATATAATATTAAATAGATTTAGTTTTTTAAAAATTATTTTTAATCGCTTTTTTAACAACCCTACAAAAATTTTTTTCCTTTTGTTTTCGTCCTTGCTTTCTATTACAATAGTTACAATACACTAACGCTAAGGTTAATGAGTTACAAGTTTACAAAACAATAACGTTAAAAATTATTTCGAAATTATTGATTTTTCTATTGTAAGCGAACTTTATTTCTGTTGTTTTTACTATAATAACTGTAACGAGCAACATTGCATTTTTGTCAGTTTAAAATCTAAAA
Source organism: Microlaimidae sp. YZB2_3 (assembly GCA_030248175.1). Taxonomy (NCBI): domain Eukaryota; kingdom Metazoa; phylum Nematoda; class Chromadorea; order Desmodorida; family Microlaimidae; species Microlaimidae sp. YZB2_3. The sequence goes on along the minus strand of JASAMX010021006.1, from coordinate 80,596 downwards.
AAAATATTGTTTGTTTTTTAATAAAATGAAAATAAAACAAAAATGTTGCTAATGCACAATATTTGCCTTTATTTTGCTAAAAAAATGTGATCGATGAATAATATTTTTCCCGTTTATTTCTTCTAATTAAAGGAGAACTAGCCTGAAAGTAACAGTAAAAGTTCTTCTCAAATTGGTAACCGTGAGTTTAAAATGTCATTATGATGTCGCAGTTAATATAATATCATTTATTTTTATTCGCTTTGCTGCGGCGAAGAAGAAATATAAAAACAAAAACAAAGCAATCCAACAAAAAATATATTATGTCAAAATGACTTTTTTTATTTAATTTGCTATGATTGTTGCTAGGATTTTATAAGCGTTGTTGATATGAATACAAGCTTTAGGTTTAAGCTTGTTTGGGGTTCACTTCACATTCCATCGGTATATATACGATTTTGCTAAAACTGCTGAAATGCTTCAATGTCGTATCAAAAGTCTTTTTTATTACTCTTAAAAGGTAAAATCGGCTTACTTCTCCAAGATTTGATTTCATGTTCGTCCAGCTGCTTTTCTATTGAGTGGTTGGAGGAGGCGCTCGACACCCTGGACGCGGGGCGGTCCTGGGGGGAGGAACTCACCCCGGGGGGCGAGGAGGCGGGCTGCCCTCCGGGGGAAGATTTTTGTTGTGAGGGGCGGGGAACGGCTTCCCCGTCGGGTATCTGTCTATGTTCAGTCTCAGAGGAGTTTTTGCGGGGCGTCACAGGAGACACCGGCAGATCGCGAAACATGAGCAAAACTCGGATAAAGTCAGTGATGGATAGGATACCTACGATCTTTCCTTTTTCCCACAGTAACGCCGCTCTCGCACCTGCAATACCATCATTTTTAAATGATATTTTATACTTGGAATGGAAGTTTTTATATAAAATCTAACATTTTAAAAAAAACTAACAGTTTTACGTGGAAGCGGCAGGTACCATTAAAACTTGCCAATTAAAAAAACTGAAGTACCACCAAGCATGAGCGTAGCCAGGATATAAGAAGAGTGGGGTTCAATCATAGGTGGGCAAGGAGGGGGGTTTGGGGGTTAGTTAGACACCCCCCAAAAAATCTCGATTATAGCCGACACCTTCCCCCCCCCTAAAATTTGGCGGTATCCCGGACACCCCCCTAAAATTTGGGGGGTCCCAGTACTAAAAACGCAAAAATGGGGTATTTGTGGTATAACCCAAAAAAATTTTTGGGACACCTCCCCAATTTCGGGGGTCGGGCATAACCCATAAAATCCGGGAGGCTGCCCATCTATATCCTAAACAATATTTCGAAAAAGGGGTGGGGGTCCAAATCTTAACCGTTATAAAAGGTCTAAAAAATTTTTCCGTTGTTCGTTTTCCAAGTGTTCATTACAATAGTTATGGACAAGTAAAAAATAATTACAAAGAAATTGATACCCTACTTTCAGGGGCGTAGCCAGGATTTCGGAAAGGGGGGTTGGGTTGTACTCCATACAAATTTTTTGGAAGGGAGGGTTTGTAGGGGGTTGTACTCCAAATTTTCGAAATACCGTAAAAAAGACATTTAAAAGGGTAAAAATTTTTTCACTTCGCGCTAAGTGATTCTTTTTGCGGTTATTTGCCATGTTTTTTTAAGTTAAACTTGAAAAATTTTAGGTTTAAAAAGGCATAACATTAAAAATCCTGCGACAGCACGAAAAAGTTTTCAAAAATTGTCTTTGAAATTAATTAAAAACCACTTAAAAGTTGTAAAAAGGTATATAAGTGTCGAGAGCTGAGCGGAGCGAAGAGCGAGAAAAATTTTTAAACTTTGTTCTCTTAGGACCCCCAAATTTTTACCTCAACCAGCCCAAAGGGGGGTTTCGGGGTTACAACCCCCATAACCTGCCCCCCCTGGCTACGCCCTTACCTACATTAAAATTTTCATTTTCCACAACCTTATTTCGTCGTTCGTTACTACGGCAAAATGAGCCACTGTCAGTATAAAATACACGTGGTGGCTGTGACTCATTCTTTAGTTACAAGAGTACTATTTTAAATTTAAAATGAGTCACAGACATACATATCATAGGTCACCGAAGGGGGGGGGGTGTAGGGGGGTCACCCCCCCCCCCTACGGCCTCTGAGACCTATCCCCCCCCTAAGGCCCATTTTTGACCCCTCCCCCCCCATTCCACCCCTTGAACCCCTGACCCCCCCCTAAGGCCCATTTTGACCACCCCACCTAACTATACAATCCCAAAAAATGCTTAAAAAATGGTCAAATTTCGTCAAAAAATTGTCAATTTTGGTCAAAAAAATGGTACCCGGGGTGTGACCCCCCTGCTTTTTTTCAAAAAAAACACCCCGGGGTGTGACCCCCCCCTGGAGGTCAAAAACCTCCACACCCCGGGGTGGCTGTGACCCCTCCCTGAGCTCCAAGGGCTCTGTGAACTTTAAAATGATACATATTTTATACGAGCTGTGGTTCATTTTGCTGTAGTAACGACGATTTATTTAACAACTAAGAATCTGCACATTAAATTACCACTGAGCAAAGCAAAGAGCGAGAGAGATCTTTTTAATTTATATAGGCTACTTTTCCTTACCTTTAAATTTTTTAATTTACTAACCTCAAAAAATCATAATAATATCTGGACATTTGCGATTTTTCCAATAATGATTATATATTACGATTACCAGACCTGTGTACGGTCTGGTGGAAATGCTCCCCCCCCGCTTTATTGGAGGATTTGCCTCCCCGCCCAAAAATGAAAAAGTACCCAAAAATTATGGCGCCATTTTTGTCCTATAATGACGCCATAATCGCGAAAAAGAGAATAAACAATCAAGCGAATGAGACGAGCGAAGCCGAGAAAAAATTCTAAAAATGGCCTCTGCGGGCGTTGATGTGGAGTGGACCCCCAAATTTTTAGCCCTGCCGACCAAAAAAGGGGGGAGCTGGGACGAAGGTATTTTAACAGCAATTTAAAATCTTTTTTATTTTATTCCACAATCTTTTTTTGCAATCCAAGGAATTTCAAACAAAATATTTTATCATTTTTGCCATAATAAATCCCATGATACCCATCATAACCACAAGGAATGTTAAAACGTTTATTTTAGGTGGCGATTGGGGTTCTGATCACACATGGGCACGGGAAGGGGTTGGATGGGGGTTAACCCCCCATAGGTGAAAAGCAGGGGGGTAGGGTGGGGTCCACCCCTCCTGGCCTCGAAGTTTTGCCCCCTATACAAAAATCCAAAGGCCTCCCCCCCCCAAAATTTCCGAATTTTTACCCCTCTGACCCCTTTGGAATTTCAAATCTGACCGCCTTCTGACCGGGGGTTGGGTGGTGGGGGTGTGTGTTTTTGGGGGTTTTTTTTTTTTTTTTTTTTTTGGGGTTTTTTTTTTTTTTTTTTTTCTGCGGCTGGGCGGCTTCGTGCTGGGGCTCGGGGGGGGGGTTGTCTTTTTCGGCTTTTGTGGGGGGGCCTTGCCTTTGGAATTTCAAAATCCCCAAATCTGACCGCCTTCCGGACCGGAGCTTTCCTCCGGACCGTTTTCACCCATAGGTGAGAACGATCGGGGAAGCTAGGGGGGGTGGTTACCCGGGGTAAATCGAATTTTGAATTCTAGGATGGGGGTCCGGACCCCCCCCTAGCTTTTTAGGGGGAAGGGCGTCGACCCGCTGGGTGAAATTTTGAAATCTAGAGGGGGGTCAGGTGGGGTCCGGTATCCAAAGCAAAACAGTTTTAAACCATAATAACTTTAGTTAATAATTGTTCTTTTTATAGCATAATACTACATTTTATTGAAGAAAAAGCGATATTCTGATATAAAAAGGGTGTTAAAGGGTTTAGGGTCGATGGAGCCGAGGGAACTTGGAGCCGAAAATAAAAATCGATAAAACCTATACCTAAACCTAAGCGAAGCCTAAAAAAAGGTAAAATTTTTTTTCCGACGGCTCCAAGTTCCCTACTTGCGGCTCTAAAGACCCCGTACCTGTTAAAGCATGAATATGTGATGAAAATTCACGTTTTTGGAAGAAAATTTAGTATAAAAAAGTACCTAAAAATTTCCCGAGGGGGGAGGGGGGGTTAGATTTCAAATTCTATAGGGGGTCAAGCGTCAAGGGTAAAAAATTCGGAAATTTGGGGGAAGGGGGCCCCCTAGATTTTCGTCTAGGGGGGTCCCAAAATTTCGAGGCTAGGGGGGTGGACCCCACCCTACCCTACCCCTTTTCTCACCTATGTTTTCACCTATGACCCCCCAAATTCTGAGAAGGGGGGTTTAACGTTTAACCCCCCCACTCAGAAATGGGGGGGAGAAAAGGTTATAACCCCTCCACCAATTTTAGAAAAATAAGAAAAAAAGTCTTTAAAATGACTTCTAACTGCCTCCAAACTTAAGTTTTGAGGTCAAAATGAAAGTTTTAAACAATAAAAAGCTCAAAATCGCAACAAAAAGGGCTTTTTGACCTTAAATTGGCGTTTTTTAATCTATTTTTTCTTTAAGATCGAAAAACGATATGGGTAAAATGCACTCCAGAAAAAAATATTTTGCGTTTCTCGGATTTTAACCCCCCTCCTAATTTGGGGTTTAACCCTTTCCCCACTTCAAACCAAATTCAACTTGCCCATGTATGGTTCTGATCATACATGGCCATGTGGGGTTAACCTTCCCCTGAACTCTGGGAAGGGGGTTTAACCGCCCCGCCCCCCTCACTCAAAAGTGAGGGAAGCGAAAAGGTAACCCCCCATTTTGAAGAAAAAATATTCAAAATGACTTTTAACTGCCTTTGAAATTAAGTTTTTAAGTCAAAATGGGTTTTTAGTTAGCGGTTTTTAAATGCAGTTCAGATAAAACGATATGGGTAAAATGCGTTCCTCGGATTTTTATTCGCCCCCTCCTAAATCCGGATTACGTTTAACCCCTCTCCCGACTCCAGACGAACTTTTCCATAATATATGGTGCTGACTTTTCAGCGGGTTAAATTAGTCCCCGTTTTCTTTCAAAAATTTTTTAAAAACCCGATAACTCCTTTATTGCTTGCTATAAAGAAACCGCTTACTTTTAATTTACTATAAAAATATCAGCAAAAAATAATTTTTCGGCCAGGCAAGCGATCAAAAAATATTCCAAGACTTTTTAACGACTAAAATGCTAGTATTTTAATGTATTTTTAAAATTAAAACTAAAACATTAAAATACATAAACATAAAAATAAAAAAACACATAAAAATACTTTTTTGCATAACTATTGAAACACATGTATCATATAAATGAATGTGCATATTTCAAATAAAAAACCTACAATTAAAAATAAGACCGTAAAAAGCTTTCTTGACAGGGAGATTCGTGTCAAAAACGACCAATTTTCCATTTGAAGGCACAGCGTCGTAGCAACAATGGGTGATTAACAAATGAGCGAAACCAAGTTCTGGGTCAGCTGAAAAAATAAAAACAAAACAAATTTTAAATTCGATTATAACTGTGAAAAAATATTTACTTAAAGAACACAATACGCTACTAATGCTGCCCGCAGTGCTATGATGACAGTGATATTGTGCTTGATCCATCGTACGTAAGTAAAACAATTTTAATAACAATTTTTTTCCGTATGGTGAAAATGGAAAAATCGTAGGTACTAGATAAACATATCAGTAAAAACTTTGATAAGAAAAAGGGTGCTTCAATTCTCGGACGGTGTGAGATTTGCTAAGTACTCTTTAGCGAAAATAATTATATATTAAAATATAAACTCACTGAGAAAAAATGCACGAATGTTTTCCATTCCACCTATTCTTTCTTCGTCAATATTAACGCTGTTCAAAGAGCTGCCTTTACTTAAAACTAAATATAATAACATATAATTATAACATAATAACATGAAACAAAAAGGTTTTTATAGTTCACGATATTTAAAAGTGGGTCGTTACTCGTTTGGTTAAAAATTCCAAAAGAGCGTTTTATAATTAGGGTGGCAGATCTTCCTTGGATATATAAGGATAAATAGATAGCAAGTCAACCGGGAAACAGTTGTTTTTAAATATTAAAATTTTTTCTGATTAATATTAATTTGATATAAAAAATGTATAAAGAAAATACTGAGTTTATGAGTTATCACAATAAACAGGCTTAAAAATTAAGAAAATTGGAAATTTCGAGGCTAGACTTTTTCTCTTTATTTTGTCCCCCCCCCCTCCCCAGTACAGTACTCACCTATGGGTACCGTTGTCGGTATTTTTAGTCTCGAAAATTTAAAATCTATATTTTTACTCTCCTTCTAGATTTTGGACATTTTTAGTGCAAAAAACGCTAAAAAAAGGTATTTTTGTTTGAAAATTTTAATAGCGAATAATATAATTTTATGCTTCGAGATCGGTTTATCGTAAATATTTATGACAGTGGCGTGCCCAGGATTTCATTTCGGCGGAGACAGAGAGACAGCGCAGGGCCCCTTGTAAGAAGAATCGGGGGGCAGAATGCCCCCGGGGGAAAAATTTTTAATGTAAGGCGCTAAAATTCACTAGAAATTTAAATTGGCACTTATTACAAAATTTAAGGGTTTTTGTCCCTTTACATTTAAAACATGTATTTGAAACGTTAATAAAAGGTTAATAGTGTTCATAATAGTTTTATTTAACATATATGTCTTAACTATTGAACGGAATAATCGATTTTAAATCGAAAAAATAAGAAAAATTGTCAATTTAAACTACCCGCGAAGCTGAAAAAATTTGTTTTTCTTACTATTAATATGCTTTTGCAAGGTATCAGTAAATTTTTTGTATTAATATTAAAGAAAAATTTATTTTTCTCCCAAAATTCAAAAAAAAAACGTAAGGGTCCCACCTTACGAAAAAATCCGGCTTCGCCGTATTTCCGGGGTAGGGTGGCGGCCGCCCCCCCCCCTCCTGGGCACGCCACTGATTTATGGTATACAGGATTTTACCCACATACTATTAGATAAACACCAACGACTTACAACACCCCTTCCTTAAATTGAGGAAATAGGGGGTTACCACAAGCGCTAAACAAAACTAAAACAATTTAATTATAACCCTAAATTCAAAGTCTCTTTCACACATAAATGAGCCACAACTTAAATTTAGGGGTATGTCTAGTCCGGTGTTATAAAGGGTGTAATATTTTTTAACAGGCTTATTCACAAAATAACTTTATGACCAACAAGCTTTAATCAAAACCTGGAGCCTTGTTAATCATGTCAACGGGCAAGGAGTCCTCGTGCACAAGAATGGCTGTATTTCTTGATGTCCAAGATTCTCTATCTTCCTTGCACAGGGAGCTTAAGCGTCTTCTTCGAAACGACATATTATCTAAATATTTTAACATTTTATTCATTATTAGTTTCGTTTCTTTATTTTCTAAAAAATTTTAAATTATTCAAAGAACTAAGTTCAAAGCTGATGGTATTTACCCACCCAACTACACTAACTAACTGTGCTAACTAACTTCTGAAGATGCCCACCCCCGCTTTATTGAAAGATTTGCCCCCCCCCCCGCGGAAAAATGAAAAGCACCCAAAAATTATGACATGTTTTACCTATTATATGACGCCATCAGAGAAAAATTTTAGCAGTTTTTAGCCTATTTCCATGCATTTTAAGCCATTTTAGAGACCTATTTTTATCTTATTTTCGCTTTTTTTTGTCTTTTTTTCCTTCTGTTTTTTCTCTTTTTTCCTTTCTCCCCTGCTTGGCGCCCATTATTGCCTCCCTTTTTAAAAAAGCGAAAATAAGATAAAAATAGGTCTCTCTAAATAGTTTAAAATGCGTGGAAATAGGGCTAAAAACTGCTAAAATTTTCTCTGATGGCGTAGTATAATAGGTAAAACATGTCATAATTCGGTGCTTTTTCATTTTTCCCGCGGGGCAATGTTGTATAAAGCGAGGTAATCTCCAAAGTTTCCATCACAGCGGTTGGTTAATCTAGTTAATAATAATCCATCGTTTTGAACTGTCTTTTGAATAATTTAAAATTTTTTTCAAAAATAAAAAGAAACGAAACTAATAAATAAATAAAATGTTAAAATATTCAATAATATGTCGTTTCGAAGAAGACGCTTAAGCTCCCTGTGTAGAGAGGAAGATAGAGAGAGATCTTGGACGTGAGAAATACACATTCTTGTGCGAGGACTCCTACCGTTGACATGATTGAGCAAGGCTCCGTTTTGATTGACTATTCATTCATTAAAGTTATTTTGTGAATAAGCCTGTTTAAAAAATTCTACACCCCTTACTGACGCCGGAATACAACATTACCCCTAAATTTAAGTTGTGGCTCGTTTGTGAAAGAATTTTGAATTTAGGGTTATAATTAAATTGTTTTAGTTTTGTTTAGCGCTTGTGGTAACCCTACGATTTTAAGGGAAAGATATTTATTAAGTCGTTGGTGTTTATCTAATAGTATGTGGGTAAACTCCTGTATACCATAAATCAGTGGCGTGCCCAGGAGGGGGGGGGGGCGGCCGCCACCCTACCCCTGAAATACGGCGAAGCCGGATTTTTTCGTAAGGTGGGACCCTTACGTTTTTTCGAATTTTGAGAGAGAAATAAATTTTTCTTTAATATTAATACAAGAAATTTACTGATACCTTGCATTTTAATAGTCAGAAAAACAAATTTTTTCAGCTTCGCGGGTAGTTTAAATTGACAATTTTTCTTAATTTTTCGATTTCAAATCGATAATTCCGTTCAATAGTTAAGACATACATGTTAAATAAAACTATTATGAACACTATTACAGACGTGTTGCGCACCCCCCCGGGTTAAAAAGAAAAAAAAAAAAAAAAAAAAAAAAAAAAAAAAAAAAAAAAAAAAAAAAAAAAAAAAAAAAAAAAAAAAAAAAAAAAAAAAAAAAAAAAAAAAAAAAAAAAAAAAAAAAAAAAAAAAAAAAAAAAAAAAAATAAAAAAAAAAAAAAAAAAAAAATCCCCCCTCCCCAAGTTAAAACGGTAGGGGGCAATTCTAAAATGGGGGGGCACGGGGGGCAACTTTTTTAAAGAAAAAAAAAAACGGGGGGGCAAGCAGGGAGAAAAAAAAAAGAAAAAAAAAGAAGAGAAAAGGAGGGGAAAAAGGAACAAAAAAGCGAAAATAAGGGGAAAATAAATAAGTCTAAAATGGCTTAAAATACATTGAATAGGCTAAAAACTGCAAAAATTAAAAAAAAAAGCGATGATGGCGTCATCATAGGTCAAAAACGGCGTCAAATTTTAGGGTACTTTTTCATTTTTTGGCGGGGGGGGCAATAAAACGGGGGTGGGCAAATCCTCCAATAACACGGGGGGCATTTCCAGACCGTGCACAGGTCTGCTATTAACCTTTTATTAACGTTTCAAATACATGTTTTAAATGTAAAGGGACAAAAAAAACCTTAAATTTTGTAATAAGTGCCATCTAATTTAAATTTCTAGTGAATTTTAGCGCCTTACATTAAAATTTTTCCCCCGGGGGGCATTCTGCCCCCCGATTCTTCTTACAAGGGGCCCTGCGCTGTCTCTCTGTCTCCGCCGAAATGAAATCCTGGGCACGTCACTGTCATAAATATTTACGATAAACCGATCTCGAAGCATATTATATTATTCGCTATTAAAATTTTCAAACAAAAATACCTTTTTTTAGCGTTTTTCGTACTACAAATGTCGAAAATCTAGAAGGAGGGTAAAAATATAGAGTTTAAATTTTTGGGACTAAAAATACCGACAACGGTAGCCATAGGTGAGTACTGTACTGGGGAGGAGGGGGGGGGGGAACAAAATAAAGAGAAAAAGCCTAGCCTCGAAATTTCCAATTTTCTTAATTTTTAAGCCTGTTTATTGTCATTTGTCATAACTCATAAACACAGTTTTTAATCAAAGTATTTTCTTTATACATTTTTTATATCAAATTAATATTAATCAGACAAAATTTTAATATTTAAAAACAACTGTTTCCCGGTTGACTTGCTATCTATTTATCCTTATCCAAGGAAGATCTGCCGCCCTAATTATAAAACGCTCTTTTGGAGTTTTTAACCAAACGACCCACTTTTAAATATCGTGAACTATAAAAACCTTTTTGTTTCATGTTATTATGTTTGTTATAATTATATGTTATTATATTTAGTTTTAAGTAAAGGCAGCTCTTTGAACAGCGTTAATATTGACGAAGAAAGAATAGGTGGAATGGAAAACATTCGTGCATTTTTTCTCAGTGAGTTTTGAGTTTATATTTTAATATATAATTATTTTCGCTAAAGAGTACTTAGCAAATCGCACACTCTTTTATCGGAGAATTTGAAATAGTATCCTTTTTCTCTATCAAAGTTTTTACTGATATGCTATCCAGTACCTACGATTTTTCCATTTTCACCATACGGAAAAAATTGTTATTAAAATTGTTTTACATTACGTACGAGGGATGCAAAGTTTATACGCATAACTGAGACTGTACATCTAAAATTAAACGAGTCCTTACAAAAATGAAGCGCAAAAACTATTTAACCGGCGTCTGCTAACGATCATTTCAGCTAAACGGGTTTGTTAAAACCTTCTTCTTCTTCTTTTCTTATTACTCATTATTCCAAAGCTAGATCAAAGCCATAAGCCTCATTCAGTATGACTGATCTAGTTAAAATTAACATTGTACTCATGGAAAAAAGCAAACAATAGACTATTTCAACATAAGGCGTTTTACACAGTAAAATTCCAATACACATTAGGCCGAAAGTTAAATTTAAAATAATATTTAAATGAAAACTTCTATTAATTTTTGCAGTGTAAAATAACTTGTAAACACTAAAGAAAAAATATAAATTTGATTGGATTTGTAATAATGTAGTTATTAATGTTTAATTTGGTAAAAATGCGAACATAAAAAATAAAATTACGATCATACCGAGCACCGAATATATTGGGGGCACAGGTCTACACATACGCACTTAATTTTCGACACTAGCGTTGTGTTCTTTCGGGGTGCGAAAAAACTGTCTTATGGTTAAGCAAACGTGCGCGGTCAAATCCACAGTTGGTTATGTTTATTAAAGATACAAAAAAAATAAATTAGGCCTACGGTTTGCAACACCGAATATTGTGCCCGAAATACAAATAAAATCAATTTTAAAAATTTTAGCAGCTGACATTGGGCAGTATCATAAATATTGAGATTAGTACGCTGTATGGATTATAGAAGTTTGGCTTGGTGTAATTTAAGAAGGCTCCATATAATCATAATTTTTTCGGGAATCCCTATTAATTTTTTAAAACAAACAAAACAAGCAAAGATTAAGCTAAAAAAGTGTTTTATTATTAAAATCGCCGGTATAGATACCTACATGCTTTAAGTATTCATGCTGATCGGAAAAATTTTACTAAATTAAAGGAACAATTTTTTTGGTACCAGAACCAAAAATCTGCAGTTTTTCCCTTTGAGGCAAAAATTCAGGTAAAAGAAAGAGTATGGATTTTCTTTTTTTGGGAAGAGGGAGTAGTTGGTTTGTTAAACCCAACCCAACACATACATGGTAAGTTGGGAATCTAGGGGAAAGGGTTAAACCCAGATTTAAGAAGTGAAGAAATAAAATCCGGAAAACACACTCTTTGCATCCTTATTTAGAGCGCATGTTGGATGTTGTTCATACTTTAAGATTTTGACGGAATGATTGGTAAAAAGCCGCTGTTTTTAAGTAAAAAATATTAAAATAATTTTGAAAGCTTTTTTATTCTTAAAACACTCATTTACTCATTTAGACCTTGAAACTTTTGTTTAGAGGGGTTAGAAGTCTTTTGAAAAGCATTTTTATCTTAATTTAAAAAATGAGTAGTGAAACTCTATTCCTTTCACTGGGTTGGGTAGAAAGTATCATTATTTCAGTTTTATTTCTAATTTATTCGGTATCCCCAAGCTTCGAAAAACGGTGCTCTACCTCAGCTTGGAACTCTGAAGAAGATTTTTATTAAAAAGCGCTTTTTTTAGCTGGTTTCCATCGGGTCATCGTACCAATACAGTAACGAAGATCAAGCTGAATACCTGTGCGTGGTGTCCCGGGAGTACCCGGATCAAGCCTGCACCAATGGGACCGAGGACCATTCCGACCGTGCCAAACTTCTCCAAGCCAAGGCCAGGCAGATGTGAAGCTGGCAACCTATATAATTACGAGCAAACTTGGAACCACCTAATTTGGAGAAAACAAAAATTTTCAGTTAAAAAGTCTTTATTAACTCAATAATGGATTCGCGAAATGCAAATTGATATGCGGCAATATTATTTTGCTGTAACAACCGCTTACAGTTACGGTGCGGTCAACTATAAAAAATAATACATACGACATTTTACTATGGAGTGTTTCGCTTAGCTGTGTCTGGAAAGTTTGGAGTCAGTTTTGTTTTGTTATTCACCCAAGTTTGATGTAAAAAAGAAATCTAATTACAAATCACAATTTGTTTCGTTTTTAGTAGATAAAAAAATGCTTTTTAGAATTATTTTGTAATGAATAATCAAATCACTGACTAGAATGCACTAAAAACTTAAATTTTTCTCTTTTTGTCTAGTTATCGACAGCTTCGTGTCCCCCACTTACTGAAAAAGATCAGCAACTTCTAGGTTTAAAATCTCGGTGAAAAATACCGTGTTTTTTATGTCAAACCAGCTAAACCAACCAAATAAATTTAAAAAAAATGTTTCACCACTAATTCTATTTAATCTCATCTAATTAGTTGATTGTTATTTTGTTATTAATATCAAGAATGTATAACGCAAAAAAAATGTTCGTCTGTAATAAAGTACTTTTATAACACCCTTTTTTCTAAAATCTTTTTTGTCCAAACCCACATGTAAAACATAGCATTTTCGTTTAGTTATTTCACTATTTTTATTATTTTGCTCGCAAAACATTAAACTTTGTTTTATAACAACACTTAAACTGAATTTATAGGATTATAGTTAATAACCATTTTGTTTATGTTTACAGAAAACAGTTATTATTTACAGCATATTTAGTATATCTATTTCAAATCTAAAAAAAGCGTAAGCATATTTATTTTACTGAATTTTTTCCGTAGAATAAACTCTGCTTAACTTAACTCTGCTCTGTTTTCATAAAATTTACGTTCTGCAATAATTATACATTTTATTCTTCGCGTAATATTTATATTTTTCAGATTTTTATATTAAATTACTTCATTAATTTTGTAAAATTTTAAATAATGGGCTCATGCAGGGTGTATAGTCAGCACCCAACACAAAAAAAATAATGTTACCCTAGATTTTTACAGCGCAGTTATATTTTTGATTGTTTTGTCTTTATCGAAATCTTTTTTTTTATTTTTCTAGTGATAAATATCTATTTTCTTTGCTAAAATTTTCTGATCAAAGGTTGTTGTATTTAATATTTTAATGTTGCTTAAATATGGCGTTTTATTGTGTCTGCTGTGCTGCAGTGAATAAAATTGTCACTTCGGTTTTTAAAGCCCACATTAGCGCAAATGCGGTTATAACCAGGCTTTATATACATCACACATTACATTATACATACGATTATTCCGTGCACTGGTGACACAACTTAAACTTTAACTTTTATATCTCGCTAACGGAGCGGAAGATTTGTACTGAGCATATCGGAATATATAGAGAATGATATACAAGCAAAAATACATAATTATAACAAAAAATGTGCAACTTCTATAAAGAATTAAGTCCGAGTAGGCCATTATAATGATGAGCCTCTCCATTTAAATAGCACCCTTCATAATAATGGCATACTAACCATTTTAATGCGAGCTAATATGCCGTTCACCAGCGTTACATTACACAAATGCGCGCGAATAAATAAAAACATTTCATTTGCACTGGAAGAAGCGCGCATTTTGTGTATAGTGATGTAAGCGAATGGCATATTCGATCGAATTAAAATGGTTACCATTCCATTATTATGAAGGGTGCTTTTCAAATGGAGAGGCTCATTATAATCATTACAATCTACTCTGACATAATTTTTTATATAGAAGTTGCACATTTTGCGGTATATTATATATTTTTAATAGAAGCATAGCTCAGAATCCTGGTTACTCAAATGAAATGAAAAAGTCAAAAAAATCTGGTTTAATTAAATCATAACGTTATCACAAAGGTCGATAGACTGAAAAAAATCTATTCCAAAAAAAAAAATTTAGTACGAGATAAGAAACGCCGTTTCTCAAGCCTTTCCGATTTTTTTTTCCAAATGTTAGCAAAATTCGTTTTATATGATATAAGTGATATATTCCTGAACGATGTATTATAAATGACGTTGCCAGATAAATGATGCAGCTTTAGATTTTTTCAGTTTAGTATAAGCATAGGAGGGGGGTTATGCCCCCAAAAATGTCGATTATAGCCGACACCCCCCTAAAATTTGGGGGTACCTCAGACTCTCTCCCTAAAATTTGGGGGGTCCCATACTAAAAAAACGCTAAAAATGTATTTGAGGTATACCCCCAAAAAATTTTTGGGACACCCCCCCCAAATTTCGGGGGTCGGGTATACCCTCCAAAATCCGGGAGGCTGCCCACCTATGAGTATATGTGACAACTATTATCATCCATGCATAACTACGATACTTATAATCTATTAGTGATAGGCGGAACTACAGAACCTTCGGAACCAGAACCTTGATTGACATTTTCCAAAAATCCGGAACTGGAACCAGAATTGAGATTTTTCAAACATCCGGAACCGGAATTTTAAATTTTGCCCGGAACATCCGGTGTCGGATAATATTTTCGCCCCCATGATAAAATCGCCGGCCGGCGAATTCTTTAACGATGAGAGGACCATTATATTTTCGCCCCCCCCCCTCCGTCGAATTCCTCATAGACACTTCCAATGATATTTTCGCCCCCATCATTATATTTTCGCCCCCTCTAATATTCATAGGGGGCGAATTCTATATAGCTGATCGTCTATGAAGAATTCGCCCCCTATTTCCTATCAAATACATTGAAAAAACACAAAAATTTACATATTATAATTATAAATCAATTTAGTTTGACCACATCTGTTAATTATAGCTTGTATTTCTGTTATGTGTTACGTAACGAACAAACAAAAGTAACAAGTTACGTGACGAAAAAATGTAACAAGTTTTTATCGAAATTTGAAAGTGTACAAATGCATTCCAAAATTTTGCAAAATATAAAAATTATTAGTCGCTCTAAAACCAAAGCCTTAAAAACAACTCTACATATCTATATTTTGATCTTTTTAAATTATATTCGGTTGTTCTGTATTATTCTCTTAAATCATGTTCCTCAGCTTCACCTATTAAAAAAGTATAGTTTCTTCCGCCTTTTAAATAAGGATTTTAAAATTTATTTAATCTTGAACTATGTTTTAGTAATTTTTGTGACTAATTAAATGGTTTTATAATTTTTTGGAAAAAAATTTTAAATATAAAGCTTTACTCTTTCAAAAAAATAACACGCAAATAAACAATAGTTTCAAGAAGGTTCCTGGGGATTAGTTGCATATTAATTATTATTATTCCTGGGAATTATATGCAATAATATTAAGACTATTGTTATTGTTTTAAATAAGTTTTGAAAAAAATTAGTTTACAAAAAGTTTTCACAAAATAATCCATATGGCATCGCTTTTTAATTAATTAAAAATGAAATTAATAAAAAATAGAGGTCCGGAATTCGAGTCTGCTCTGGAGCTCCTAAAATCAGAGCTCCGAGAAAGATCACTATTGGGGATGATCCGAAGCTTCAAAAACAAAAGCTTCGCTTCGGCTTATTTAAGCTTAAAATATCTCTTCAGTTATTCTTATATATTTTAAGACTATTTTTTATCTTTTCAAAAGATCTGGAGTTTTAAAAGACAAGTTCTTCTACGGAGCTCAGAGATTAAAAAACATATAAAGTCACATATTTTTCATTTATTTTTATGCTTTAAATTTTTGTTGAAACTAAAATATAAGCTAAATTAAATCTGATTAACGATTCAGCGCACGTGACTGAGTCGCCCAATAAAATTTATTAAAAAACACGGAATAAAATGTATTGTTTTTCAAAAATAAAATCATTACCTTATTTATTTCTGTAAATTTTTACGCCTTATAATAAAACTATAATCCGCTGGGTCTTTGATAATTTTTATTCTGAATGATTCTAAAATTGTTTTGAAAAAAAAAAAGAAATAATGGTTTAGAAATTTTTCTATGAGGTATGAATTTTTGTATGTATATATTTGTAGAATTTTGGTTTACGCACGAAAAGTAAATTATTTTGTAAAAGGTTATATAAAAAATACATTTAAATGCAAAAAAAGAACTTTATTACAAAAAATACCATAAAACTAAGAAACGCTCATTATTAAAATGAAAATTACAGGAGGACAAAAATATAATGAGGGGGGAGGGGCGAAAATATCATGGCTCAGCCTATGAGGAAATCGCCGGGGGGGGGGCGAAAATCTAATGGCTCAACAAATCTATGATAGAGTCGCCGGCGGGGGGGGGGAAGTATTATGGCATTGCGCTATGAGGAAATCGCCGGCCGGCGATAAATAGGGGGGGGGGCAAAATATTATGCGACACCGGAATTGCCTATCACACTGTGAAGTGAAACCCCCCAGGAACACCGGGACCCGAATCAAAACCGGAATTAAGATTTTCCAAAAATCTGGAACAGGAACCGGAACTGCAAATCTGGCGGCGGTGGGTAATTGAGATTTTTCGTTGCGCCGCTGGTTGGTTTTCCAAATCTGGCGGCCGGCTGGATTTGGTTTTCCTCTGGCGCGTGGGTTTGGTTTTCTGGGGGGGGGTTTTTTGGGGGGCGGGGTCTTTTCCAAAAATCCGGAACAGGTACCCGAATCGGAATTCCAAATTTTTTTCCGAAACCGGAACTGGCCATCACTATAATCTTAACCGAAATGCCATCAGTTATGACAAATTAAAAAATTCAAAGTGAAACCCGCAACTCCTTGACAACTTTATTTTCAAAGAACTTGGGGTTGTTCCAAACGGCCTTAAATTTCTGATAATACTTTGAAACTGCAAATTTAACTGAAGTTCGGTTCATAAATAAGCGAATTCTGATTTTGGAGAACTGCCAAGCAGTCCATTGATAATTATTTGGAATGGCTAAATTATAAATGAAATTGACAAAATCGTCTTTAAAATAAAAACTGAGCTCTGTTTGTTTAATTTTTATTTAAAATTATATGAATTTTTTTAAATTCTGTTTATTTTTTAGGAAATAACCGCTATTCATTCTTGTTTCTTGTATTATTTTTATAATTGTTGTAATGCAAAATAAAAATAAAATGAGCATTACTACAAAAGCAAATTTACAAATCGACTTATCTTTTTAAGAAAAAGCAAAAAAAAGTCATTATTTCAAACTAATATCTGTTTACGGATTGTATGTAAAAATCTTGGCTTGTTAGATTTGGTGCTTCCAGACAGCCTTTGGGTTGAAGTATTTGTGTCTGACATAATTGTGTGTAATCCTCCGGCGATATTTTTCCAATACGAATCATTTAGTAATACACCGTTAAGCTTCACGATAAAAGAAAAAATTATCTTTAAAAACCTTAGTGTTTATGTTATCAGGTACCTCCGTAATTGTTATAAACATGGGGAGTAGCTCCTAAAAATTACGTGTTTATCTTGTTATAAAAATACGTGTTACCGATTTTTCGAAATTGGTATTGAAAAAAATTGAGGAGGTCATCATATTGCATAAACCCTAACGCTCTAAGAGTTAAAGTTTTGAAAGTAAACATCATTTAGAAATTGCTAGTTGCAACAATCATAATAATACCAAAAAATTTCGGACTTTACGCCAAATTTCTGACCTAAATTTTTCTGGAAAATTCTTATCGGGTTTTCCTATGTTTAACCCTGCGAAAACATTATTAGCGCAAAAAAACGGTTTTGATGCAAACAAAGTCGTAGTTTTGTTTGCATACTCAAATACGTGTTAGAAATCGTACCGCAAAGAGAACTAGCAGCGAGAAAATGGCGGATTTTTTGCAAGAAAAATTCTTACATGTGACTTCTCATTTGGGTCAGGAATTTGATGCACAGTTGTAGATTTTTTTATAAATTCTTGTGATATATTCTCGCTTGTTGCAATCGAATTTTAAGCAAAATGCTTAGATAGTGTTTTTTTATTTTTAGTGCACCAATTTTTGCTTGTTTTATTGACGAATTTTGCTAAACTTCAAAAACATGAACTATAAAAATAAAAATAAGAACCTTGTTTTTTTAGTATCACTCACTCTATTGAAACATGAAGAATTTTATTTTTTATGGCGTTTTAGGCGGACTGTTTGCCTTGACTTTAAAAATTTTGTAAGTTGTTACTTTATTTTTGTTTTCTAAAATTATATATTGAAAAACCTGAAATTTTAAATAAAGATTAATAAACTTTAAGAATTATGTTCATGAATCAAAAAGAGTATTACGTACGGTATTGATTTTAATTGTTTTAATTTTCAAAACAATCTTAAAATAAAACAAAAAAGGTTGATCGAACACTTGATTCTAATTACTGTAAATAATATAATCTGTCCAGCCAATTTTTACGCTGGTTTTTTTTAAAATGTAAACTATGCAATAAGTGTGGGGCCTACGTACTGTCTTTATTTGTAATGTATAAACGTAATTAAAATACACGTTAAATCTAAAATAATGTCTAAAAAGTAAACATAAAATTATTTTTACTTGTTTTATTTATACAAATTACAATTACAAATTATGCGTTACAAAGAAAAATGGAGTGGCTTTCTTCCACGGTAACTTCCTCGCGGTGGCCGACCTTCGGGTCCATTTCCCTTACCAAAGTGTGGGGAGTGCCGAAAATGTTTGCGTTGCTTATTTATTTAGGCACTCAAGTAGCTAAAGAGCAATATAGGAGGAAGGATATTAGGGCTAAAACACTATAATTAAAACCATAATACTACCTGAAAATAAAAACCATTAAAACTTTTTAATCCAATCTAAAACCAATACAACCAATACCAAACAAAATCTACTTCGAAAGTGAAGCGGAGTTAATACAAGTGGTCGGTCAGGTTTGTTACAGTTATTCAAATAAGCTTCTTTATTTTCTTCTTTATTCAAATTAACAGTGTATCTGTATTAGTGATTTACCCCGGAGCTCCAAGTTCCGGAGCTCCAGAACCAGAGCGGAGCTATCTTTTAGAAGCTCCGGAGCAACCATGCATGGGCAAGTTGGCAAGTGGGGAGTTAAAATCCGAGAAACGCATTTTACCCATATCGTTTTTTGCAGTGCATTTTACCCATATCTTTTTTCGATTTTGAAGAAAAAATAGGTAAAAAACGCTAGTTTGAGGTCAACAAGCCCTTTTTTGCATTTTTGAGCTTGTAATTGCTTAAAACATTCATTTTGACGTCAAAACTTAAGTTTGGAGGCAGTTAGAAGTCATTTTAAAGACATTTTTTTCTTCCTTTTCCAAATTTTGGGGTGTTAAACCACCCCAGAGGGGCCCCCCCCCCCCCCCCGTCCGCCCCGCGTGGGGGAGCCCCCCGGCGTTGCTCGCCCCCTTGTTTTGTAAATAGACCTTTTGATTTGCTTTTTTTGCAAATTAATTTTTTTTAAACTTTTAATCGCTAGAAATATCTCAATTGGGGAGTAGGGTCACCCCCCACCTCTCCCCCCGTGCGCCATGCCTATGTATGGGAGCAACCCAACCCTCGGAGCTCCAGAGCTTCGCCCTATTTTTGTATTAATTTCGTAAATAATTAAAGATGCCATATATGATTTTGTCAAATTTTTTTTGCAAATTAATTTTTTTTAAAACTTTTAATACGCTAGAAATAGTCTTAAAAATGCAGATAGAGTAACTTTAAATTGATTATTTAATGGGCGGAGCTCTGGAGCTCTCTTTGCTTTAAAAGGCCGGAGCTCCAGAGCATGATATTGGAGAAAAAAAAGGTGCCAGCTGGTATCTGGTTTTGATACGATCCCGATTTTAAAATGAAGCATTGAAAGATGTTGTTTTGCTTCGTTCTGCATTCCCACCATGAGCAGGCCAGGATACTGGAAACATTTGGAAACTCTCCAACTACATTCCAATTCCAAAACCAAACAAAAACATCAACAACAGCCAATCATTCAGGCCCATCTCACTTATATCCGCACTCGCAAAAGCTTGCAAAAAAATCATACTCACATACATAGGTGGGCAGCCCGACTCCGGTGTGGGGTGGGGGGGGGGGCAAATTTTTGGGGGGGTGTCCAGTAAGACCCAAATTTTGAGGGGGGGGGGTGGTACCCAATATTTCCGCGCTGCCTTAAAATGAGCTTAAAACGCGTAAAAAAACGTAAAACAAGCTTATAAAGGCTTTAAAACTGTGTAAAATTAAAATAAGATCTTACTGCAACTTATAAATTTTATTTTTTTAATTCTTTTAATAAAAATATGCAGTGGAGCAGTCAGGATTTCATTTCGGGGCCGTCAGTCTGGGGGAGGGGAGAAAAAGTGTTGTCAAAGTGGCACGAAGTGCTGCCGCCTGCGCCGCGTAGCGGCGCCAGCCGACGCGAAGCGTCGGCCGGGGGGTCTGGGGGGTGTCCCCCCAGCCGCCGGAGGCGAAAATTTTTTAAAATATATACTAAAAACGGCTTAAAAATCGTCTCCTGGTGATCGCGTGAACATACCTTTTACTTTTGTTTTCTTACCTAATTTCTAGATAATTTTCTGTGATCTTAAAAATTCAGTCAGGGGGTTCGGGTTCGGGGGGAACAATGCCCCCCGGAGGAGAAAATTTTTAATTTGAGGCGCTAAAATACACTAGAAATTTTAATTCCAAATGATAGTAATTACAAAATTTAAGGTTTTATATAGCTATACTATACATTTATAACATGTGTTTAAAACGTTAAAAAAAAGGATAATAGTGTTTTATAGTAGTTTTATTAAACATGTATGCCTTAACTACTGAATGGGATAATCGATTTGAAATTGAAAAAACTAAGATAAATTGCCAATTTAAACTGCCCGCGTAGCAGGGAAATTTAAACTGCCCGCGTAGCGGAGGACGCGTAGCGGGGGAATTTAAAGGTAATAAAAGGTAATAAACGGGAAAATAAGGTAATAAACACTCCGCGCGAAGCGCGGAAAAATTTTTTAGTCCTTTTATAACACTTAAAAATTTTTCTTTGGGAGGCGAATTTGGGGGGGGGGTGTCCCCGACTACCCCAAATTTAAGGGGGGGGTGTCAGCAAAATCCGAAATTTTGGGGGGGTATAACCCCCCCCCAACCCCCCCCTGCCCACCTATGCTCACATACCAACACAGATTCAAAAAACAACACTCCACCACATACACAGCATTACATTACACTCACATAGCAGCAGATTTCAACAAACTAAAACCACCACACCGTCGCACTGTTGTTGTAGCACTGGACATGTCCAAAGCTTTCGACACTGTCAATCACCACACACTCATACACAAACTCGCACAAACACAAGTACCAACAACAATCACAAAACTCAAACAGTTACATCAAAGGCCGCAAAGCATACATCAACATCACATACAACAATCAGAAATCAAAACAAAAACTCATGAAAACAGTAGTCCCACAAGGCTCCTGTCTATCACCCACACTATTCAACATCTACACTGCAGACATTCCAGCACCACCACCAAACGTACACATCTGCAAACATAAACATATGCAGATGAAATCACAATATACGCATCACACCCAAACCACCACATAGCACAACAACATATACAACCATACGTACACGCAATACAAGCATGGACAGACAACAACCAACTCACACTAAATGCAAGAAAAGCAACATCTAGACTAATCACACCAGACCCTGCAGAGTACAACACGCAACTATCACTACAAATAAACAACACAACACTCATCACAACTAAAAACCCAAAAATCTTGGGGCTCACTTTTGACCCCAAGCTCACATTTAACACACACATCACAAATGCTCACAGCAAAGCACACAAAACACTCAAAATCATAAATGCATTCACAGAAACATCGTGGGGTAAACCAAAAGAAACACTCTCACACACATACAAGGCAAACACTTGACCAGTAATCGAGTATGCCAGCACAGTCAGGGCCAGGGGCCCCACAACATCAAACACACAAATTGCAAACAAACTGCAAACAATACAAAACACTGCTCTCAGGGTCCCAACAGGGCACACAGCAGACACAAACACTCAAATCATACACACAGAGGCTAAAGTCCTCCCAATAGCAACACACATTCAACTCCACGCAAAACAAGCAAAAGTGGCAGC
Organism: Microlaimidae sp. YZB2_3; assembly: GCA_030248175.1. Classification (NCBI taxonomy): domain Eukaryota; kingdom Metazoa; phylum Nematoda; class Chromadorea; order Desmodorida; family Microlaimidae; species Microlaimidae sp. YZB2_3. The sequence continues at coordinate 58,330 of JASAMX010021006.1, read as the reverse complement.
CACATACACAAACAATCCACTCAACTACTTAACACAACAACTTACCAACCAGGCTCAAAAAGCAAACAATCTTTCACAACAACAACTACACAACAAACATTCCAACAGACACACACAATAAAACATACAAAGCACTAAAACAACAAATCCACACAATCACAAACCACAGTAACAACACTCCAATAAACCCAATACTTCAAACAAAAGCACCAGCAATAAGCAACAAGGAAGAAAAATCTTCCTCGCAGTCGCAGGATCAGGAGAACCCTGACCCAATTCAGGGCGGGGAAATTTCCTTTCCTCTACTCTTACCTACACAAAGTCAATCCCACACAATACACATCACCAAACTGCCCGCTATGCAAAACACAAACGCACACAACACAACATCTTTTCACATGCACACACATTAACACGACCTTGAAATCAGAGGACCTTTGGGCGAACCCCCCAGTGGTTGCTGATCTCCTCCAAGAGTGGAAAGAGGAGGTGAGCAAGGCAAGGAGCATGCCGGAAGGAACCAACCAGGGTTGAACGAAACTCTGGTTACTGGCAAACTACAACATGATATTGGAGGGTAGGAACATCACTAATCTGTATACAAGCTACTAAATCTACTTACTTAACTAGTCTTAATGTGTCTATTAAAATTATAAAATGTTAAAATGTTTAATTTTTTTGGGCTTTTAGATTTTATCATATGCAAACTCAATTTAATCTTCAATTGTGTTTAATATTATTAAAATACTCTTTCCCTAAATCCTCTAGTAGAGGTAGCCATTAGGTTATATCATGCTGTACGTACTGGCCCAATAATGGTTGTTGATTCCATTATAGTGCAAGATGATATAAACAACGATACCATAGTTGGTAATTTGTGGCATATTTAACAAACAAACAAACATGCAATAAGTGTAAATGCGACTTTAAAAAATCATTTGTTGTTTTTTTTTTTAATTTACTAGTAGAGAATTAAAAAATTATTAATGACGTCAACTTTTAGAAATAATTTGGATATCAATAAAGCTGTATTCAGCCACAGACCGGGTAATTGCAAATATATTCAAGGTGTCGACCACGGTTCTGAAGACATGGCCCTTTTGTCCAACGGTCTTGTTCTTATCACTTCAGTATGAACTTTTTTAGAATTTTAATATTTATTTTATTTGATTGGCTTTATAAAGAACCGGAACAGCTAACAATAAATAATACACCGCATTTATATTGTGTAAACCTTATAAATATATTATTTAGCTCAATTATTAGCCATACATCTGACATTTAATTTGCCTGTGTTTTTTCCATTTGCGGTAGGTATTTTAAAAATATAAAAAAATTCAAATGCCTATATTAAAATATGAAAAATTTATTATGAAATTTTTCAATTGATATTAATATTTGTATCAAAAACAATCTGAACAACTATTTATAGTTTTATGTAAAAACAACGATACCATATTTAATAATTTGTGGCATAATTTAACAAACAAGCAAACATGTTATTCTGAACGTTTTAAAATAACCAACCCTAAAGAAACGATCAAAAATTCAAAACTGTATATAATTTGTTTTTAATTGTTATGCAAATTTTAAGAACTAAATAATGTCCTTATTTTAGGGAGTTTATCTTTCAGCGATCCCTGTGGTCGGTCAGCGCGCGGTCGGTAGGGGTCGGATTTTTTTGTTCGACCCTAAGAGTCCCAAACTTCTTGCCGAAGAACTGAAAATAAGCGGCGGTCTACCGGACAATTTTCACCCAGCTGGGATAAAAGTGTGGGAAGAGAAAAGTAGGTTTTAGACCGCACTATTTTATTTTGACAGTTTGCTGAGTTTTTTTTATAATCGACTATTCCAGCTTTAAAATAATTGTGTTTCACGACTAGGATTCATAATAATAACTTAACGACTAAAGTGGAATTTAAATAGTTACATTTTAGGTAAAATAAAATTTGTGCTTTATAGGTATTATGTGCTACACTTATGTATTAAATTAAAGGGAAAAAAGCAGTGAAAAATAGATTTTAAAAACTTAAATATTTGAAAAACAAAAAAAGATTAAAAATATGTGTTTTTAGCCTTTTTCGTCTTCGTAGATTAGATAAAAAATTTTGGAAAAAAATATCGTGCTTAGTTATTTTATTAATTTCAATAACATAGGATCATATTGTTGCTATAATTCCCTTTTAATGTAGTGATTTATTATTTATTTATAATATTTTGTAAATATTTTTGATATAATACAAAAATCTGCTGGTTGATGTCACCAACTTTTAATGTTTCAACCAACATTACTTTTAACAAAAATTAATGTGTTGTTACCAATTAAAAAAAAATGTTAGTCAAACAAAAATACCATGAAAGCTTCAAATATGATTATTTAATAAAATTTATTAGTTAAGTTTATTATTCTTGTTATTTCCTTAATTTTATCGAAGATAAATACTAATATAGAATTGTTTATTTTAGATGAAATATTTGTGTATGTTATTGACAGTTATGACAGTATGATTCATTTCTACAGCTTATCAATTTCAAAAAAGACATTAACTCTTAAGAAAACAGCAAACAGTCCATTACTGACACAGTATGACTACTATTAATTTTTTAAGCAATCAGAAATATTTATTTTTAAAAACAAAATTATTAAAAATAATAAATAAACTTGTGAGACGTGGTGATTGTCACTTTAATTAACAGAATGCAAAACAAAAAGTTTGTTGCATTTGATACTGGAAACTAGTAAAATGTTCCTACTCTCCTATATCGTGCTCCAGAGCTCCGTCCATTTAAACAGGAAAGATCTTTGGAGCTGTGCCCCTTAAACGAGCTTTGTCAAGGTTTTTAAGCTTAAGGTTAGAAGCGGAGAATGCAGCACTGCAGCAGAAGTTGGCGGATATGACGGAGAGGCTCGCCCAGATGGAGGAGGCACGGGCTTCCAGTGTTGATGTGGAACTGGTGTCTATGGTGTGTGAAAAAGTATTAAATCGTTTGATACCTATGATGGACAGTTATTTCAAGCGCATGGAGGTTCGAAAAGAACATAAGACAATGCTGGTTGTTTCTGGCCTTCTGGAGAATGATAAAAGGGAAAAAGAAAAGGAAAACGTGGCTGAGTAATTAAAAACTCTTGATAGTAGTGATATGGGTGAAGTCATCCACCCAATTGAAATCGTTCATATTGGAAGAGCATGCGACCGCCCCAGGCTGCTGAAAATTCGGTTAATTAATAAACATATTTGTAATAAGTTAGTTCATTCAGGCGGTCGCCTAATGGATTCCACCAAATATGACAAAGTTTACGTAAGGCCATCTCTGACTGAGGAGAGTTGCTTGGCAATTTTTTGGAAGCTAAAAGAGCAGAACAAAAAGGTTTCAGTTCGGTATTCTGCTGATGGTGATCCTTTTTTGTTCGACATCACTCCCAAGGCTTTCCTAAAGGTTTCAAAATAGGATATTTTGTGACTTAATTACCATTATAGTAAACTAAAGCTTATACCTAGTATAAAAATTTTGTGTATAAATGCAAGAAGCCTTGCTAACTCCTTAGACAAGCTTGAAGTTCTGATTTTAGGAGATAGACTTATCTATGGTACTGTTGATATCTGCTTTATTTGTGAAACATGGCTCACTGAAACAACTTCTAATGCAATGATCATCAAAAATAGAGAATTTATTATTATCAAAAGGATTGACAGCAACGGCAAGAAGGTGGAGTAGTTCTATTAATTAAAAATATTTTTAGAGTAGTTGAAGTTGAAATGGAGGAAAAGTATGATGCAATAAAACTAGTAGTGGTTGACATTTTTCTACAGAAGTCATCTAAACTGGGATTCATTGGTATTTATAGAGAACCTAGTACTAACAAATAAAAAGACAATCTAATATTTGAGCTAATTAGGAATTTAACAGAAAATTTTGCAGGAACCATTGTTTCAACCGGAGATTTCAATCTGCCAGAGGTAGATTGATCTTGAGATAACATAACTTCAAACACACAAAATGAAAATAATTGGTTTGCGTTTCTCATTGAGCTAGGTATGTATCAGCTTCTTTCACAACCAACTTGTGAGAATAATTATCTGGATCTTTTGTCCACAAACGATAGAGGAATTTTTAATAATGTCACTGTTGCGCCCAGTTTTTTACATTTAGACCATGACACTATTTTATCTGAAATTAATCTTAAAATATTTGACAGTCCTAAAAATAGGATTCAAAACTACATACCTGATTTTTTAAAAGCAGATTATGATATGCTAAGTTTGTACTTATCTACAATCAACTGGAAAATTTTATTTGAGGAATGTGGCACAGTAGAAAATGCTTGGCAGAGATTCAAGGATATTTTGTTGTTAGGAATCAATAGATATATGTCCCTGGAAAAAAATTATTTACAAACAGGAAAAAATTGTACAATATACAATACATATAAAAAAACTAAAAAATTAAAAGAAAAAACTTTGGCATAAGCGTAATATTGATGAAAAATCAAGATCAGAGTACAAAAAAATTTGCAAAATATACAAAAATAAAGTTAGAGATTTAAACAATTTTTATAAATTTGTTAATGGTAAAATTAAAACGAAACAAACTATCCCACCAATTAAAAGAGATGATGGCTTTTTTGTAACTGAAGAGTTTGAAAAAGTTGAACTTTTTGGAAATTATTTTGCCTCCGTTTTTACTGATGATTATAATACTTACCAAATTTTAATCCACCAAATATTGGGAAGTTGGACAACATGGTATTTACCACAAATAAGGTATTTAAAGCCTTAAAAAAGCTCCCAAACAAATTGTCAAGAACACCTGACTGTTTTTCAGCTTACTTTTTAAAACGCTTGGCTAAAGTTATTGCTGAACCTTTGGCAATGTCTTTTGAAATGTCTTTTGAGTTTGGAGAATATGGTTGGTTGGTTGGTTGGCATAGCCAGAGTTTTCAAGTGATTTCCTCCAGGAATGCTGCTGCCTTTGCGGGTTGAAACCATAGGTCTTCTGCTTTTAGTGTGGTAGGATTTTTGATGCAGTTGAAAAGGTGGTGGACATCATGCGGTTTCTGGTGGCATTTTGGGCATTCATTTTTGATTAGTGGGTTTATTCTTGATTTGTATGAATTTAGATGATGACAAAATCCGGATCTTAGTTGTGACAGGAGTGCTCTTAGTTTTCTTGGAAGGTGTTGTTCGCTTTTGTGTATTTCATGGGGTTTGCTTTTTAGTAGAGGATTGGGTTGGAGTTGAGATAGAGATTCTTTTACAAAATAGGTGTGAATGTTAGTCCTGATGGCTTTTTCGGTGAGATTTGGGTTGAAGAAACTTTCTGCTATGGGGCCATACTTTGATTGGAGGGTGTGTTTCATTTCTCTTGGCCTAGATTTGTTTGCTGTGATTTTGTTGGATGGGTGAGTCTGTTGCATAGTCTTGGCAAGAAATTGTGTTGCAAGAAGAGATGTGTGATTTTCAATTGGTAGTACTTTGGTTTCTTGATGAAGATGATCTAGTGAGGCCATTTTGTGGCATCCAGTTGCTATCCTGAGGGCTGAGTTTTGTGTTGATTGAAGTTTCTGGTAATGGGATTTTGAGAGGTTTGGTGACCATATTGGTGTTCCGTAGTTGAGGATGGGTCGCCCTATAGCTTTGTATGAGGCTACTATTGTTTCTTTTTGTTGTCCCCAGCTGGTCCCAGCTAGGGCTTTGAGGATGCTATTGCGTCTAGATGCCTTGTTGTTGATGTTGGTGATGTGGTTGTTGAAGGTTAGTTTTGGATCAAAAGTGACACCTAGGATTTTGGGATTTTTGTTGAGCGGTAAAAGTTGGTTTTATATGGTCACGTTTGGGTGGTAGTTGTATTCTTGTGAAGATGGAGAGAAAAGTGTAACTGTTGATTTTTCTGTTGATAGTTTGAGGTGGTTGAGATTCAGGTATTGGTTTAGAGTGTGGAGAATATCCACTTGATTGGAAAATAACTTTATTAAACTTACTGTTTAAAAAAGGCAACAAAAGTCTAAAAGAAAAAAAAACTTAGTCAAAATAAAATACAATACAATACAATACAGAAAAAGAAAATTATCGATGAATTTCACTTACATCTTTTTCTTGTAAACTAATGGAACAGCTTGTCAAAGAAGAAGTTCTTGTCTTTTTCCATATCATTTTGTCAAGGTTCCAACATGGTTTTAAGGCAAAAAGTTCTACAATAACACAGCTGTTGGAAACTTTTAATGAGTGGACGCAGGCACTAAAAGATAAACTTCAAATTGATGTCATTTACTTGGATTTTGTCAAATCCTTTGACACTGTGTCACATAAAAAATTGTTATATAAGCTAGAAAAATATGGTGTTTCTGGTAAATTTTTAAAATGGATAAAAGGATTTTTAGTTGGGTGGGAAATTAAAGTTGTAATTATTGACTTAGTATCCAAATCATTTCCTGTAAAAAGTTCAGTTCCTCAGGGTTCTGTTTTGGGTCCACTTTTTTTCTTATTTATATTAATGATATTGTTGATTGTGTTAAGCACTCACAAATTAGACTCTTTGCAGATGATATAAAGTTGTTTGCAAAATCTTTATTTAAAGATTACCACATTCAAACCTTAAAACTTCAAAAAGATTTAGATAGAATATACAGCTGATCAAAAGACTGGCAATTGCAATTATCAGATCATAAATCTGAAGTTCTTCATATTCAAAATCATAGCAAAAAGTTAATTTATAAAAAATAAGCTTGGTAATAATGTACTTGCAACTATAGAATTGGTGCGTGACCTAGGCAGACCTGTGCACGGTCTGGAAATGCCCCCCCCCCATTTTATTAGAGGATTTGCCCCCCCCCCCCCCGTTTTATTGCCCCCCCCGCCAAAAAATGAAAAAGTACCCTAAAATTATGACACCATTTTTGACCTATGATGACGCCATCATCGCGAATTTTTCGCAGTTTTTAGCCTATTTCAAATTTCAATGTATTTTAAGCCATTTTAGACCTAATTTTACCTTATTTTCGCTTTTTTGTCTCTTTTTTCCCTTTTCCCTTCTTTTTTTCTCTTTTTTCTCCTTTTTTTCTATTTTTTTTCTTTGTCCCCTGCTTGCCCCCCGTTTTATTGCCCCCCATTTCAAAAAAGTTGCCCCCCTGTGCCCCCCCCCATTTCGGAATTGCACCCCCCCCTCCGTTTTAACCCCGGGGGGGCAGTGCACAGGTCTGCCTAGGTGTTTATATATCTCATGATATGAAATTCTCTAAACACTGTAAAATCACAGCAAAAAAGCAATGAGAATGACATCACTAATTTTTAGAACATTCAATTCAAACTCTAGAAATAATCTTCTCAGGGCGTATAAGTCCTATGTTGGACCAATTCTGGAGTACGCTGGTGCAGTTTGGAACCCTTATTTACTAAAAGATATAAATATTTTGGAAAAAGTGCAACAAAATTTCACTAGGAAGTTGTTTTATAAATGCAAATTGTTACCTGTTGTTTATGAACAAAGACTGGATTACCTAGGTTTAGAAAGATTAAAGGACCAAAGACACAAAACTGATTTATATGAATGCTTTAAAATTATACATAGCTTAAACAATTTGCTAGTCAATGATTTTTGTAAGTTTAACCTGCAGCGCACCCGTGGTCATCCCTTTAAATTGGCTGTTGAAGATAGCGGAATTAATGCAAAGAAATTTTCTTTTGCAAATAGGGTGGTTACACCTTGGAACAATTTACTCCCATCTCAAGTAACTGTCGATTTTTTAGATGCATTCAAGAAAAGATTTTAAACTGACTTAAATAAGCGCTCTTTTTGAGCCTTTAAAGTCATTTCAGATCGCTATGTTTGTTGATATTTTGTTAGAATTGTAGTTTATGTTGGCGGCAATGAAGTTGCAGATTTGATGTTGTTTAATGAAAAAAAGAAAAGAAAAAGAGAAAATGTTACGGGCAAACAGGGGTCTAGCCGGTTGTTGATGAAAAAAAAGAAATGAAAAAAAAAAGAAATGAAAAAAAAGAAAAGAAAAATGAAATGTTGAAACAGTAGAATTAAACTATGTATAGACTATGCTTAGTAAAATATTAATTCTGTTATCTGATCATTATTAATTAATTAATAATTAAAAAAATAATGTTTTAAATTATTGTACTCACATTATTTAAAGCTGTTTTTATTGTTTTTGATTAGGTTTAGAAAAAATAGTAATTTGGTTGACAAAAAATTGGGACATTACTTTTTAATTATTCTCTTAATTGGTACAAAAATAAGGCTGAGTTTTGGACCTTCAATGGTTGCTTTGGCTCTTTGAAAACCGGAGAGGACATCGCTACTGCAAACCTAAGTTTATAGCAAAAGCAAAACACGTTTCAACCTAAAATAATTGAAGTTTTTCCTAAAAACAATGGTAGTTTGAATTACCTAATCTGAGTTTTGAACTTTCTCCGATTTTTTTTTAATTATTATATTAAAAATCTTTTGTACACAGTATAAATGCATAATTAGGATTTATGTTGGGTAAACCTTTAATTAATTTCGTCTCGTGTAAAATTGATAAAGTTCCGGAATGTGCAGTTCTTAGTGTTTCAAAATCCTTTTAATTTTTTGTGTTTTCCTTACAATCCTTAAATATTAGAGAATATTATTCCATTAAATTGAGATTTGTATGATTTGGCAACCTCACTTCGTTCAATTGTGATAGGTTCTTTTATAACAACAAAATGCAGGAATATAATTTCAAACTGGATTAATTTCGCTTTATGATAGTACAGAACGTGAGGCGTACAATTAGTTGTAATTATAATAACAAACAAAGATAATCTTTTGGCGCAAATGGCGACTACACTAATAATCAAGTATGCCAGCACAGTCTGGGGCCCCACAACATCAAACACACAAATTAACAAACTGCAAACAATACAAAATACTGCTCTCAGGGTCGCAACAGGACACACCGCAGACACAAACACACATCATGCACAGTGAAGCTAAAGTCCTCCCAATAGCAACACACATTCAAATCCACGAAAAACAAGCAAAATTGACAGCCATGTACACAAACAATCCACACAACTTCAACTACTTAACACAACAACCTGCACCCAGCAGGCTCAAAAAGCAAACACTATTTCACAACAACAACTACACAACAATTAACAAACATTCCAACAGACATACACAACAAAACATACAAAGCACTAAAACAATAAATCCACACAAACACAGTCACAAACCACACTAACAACACTCCAATAAACCCAATACTTCCAACAAAAGCACCAGCAATAAGCAACAAGAACATCTTCCTTGCGTAGTCAGGAGAACTTTCACCCAACTCAGGGCGGGGAAATCTCCTTTCCTCTACTCTTACCTACACAAAATCAATCCCACACAATACACATCACCAAAGTGCCCGCTATGCAAAACAAAAACACACACAAGACAACATGTTTTCACATGCACACACATTAACACGACCTTCGGACCAGAGGACCTTTGGGCAAACCCCGCAGCGGTTGCTGATCTCCTCCGAGAGTGGGAAGAGGGGGTGAACAAGGCGAGGAGCGTGCCGGATGGAACCAACCACGTTGAATGAAAACTGTGGTTACTTACAAACGACAACTACACTAATAGACTAACAGACCTGTGCACGGTCTGAAAATGCCCCCCCCGTTTTATTGGAGGATTTGCCCCCCCTCCCCGTTTTATTGCCCCCCCCGCCAAAAAATGAAAAAGTACCCTAAAATTATGACGCCTTTTTTGACCTATGATGACGCCATCATCGCGAATTTTTGCAGTTTTTAGCCTTTTTCAATGTATTTTAAACCATTTTAGACCTATTTTTACCTTATTTTCGCTTTTGTTGTCCCTTTTTTCCCTTTTCCCTTCTTTTTTTCTCCTTTTTTTCTCTTTTTTTCCCCCTGTTTGCCCCCCCTTTTATTGCCCCCCCCCGTTTCAAAAAAGTTGCCCCCCGTGCCCCCCCATTTTGGAATTGCCCCCCCCCGTTTTTTTTAACCCCGGGGAGCAGTGCACAGGTCTGGACTAATAATAATTAAATTTTTAGCGCCAATAATTTGGCCGTGGTGGCAAAGGATCAGTTCTACATTTCCAACTACGCTTATTTCCGCCATCCGGCGCTCCTTACGGCGGAATTGTCCCTGCAACTTTCTTTAGGTTCCGTTATTTATTATGACGGAAATAATTTTCACCTCACCGCCGCCGGGCTCAAGGGACCCAATGGACTCCTGTTGTCTAAGGACAAAAAGTAAGTTACTATGTAATAAAAATAAATAAATATATTAACGGAATTTAATCCAAACAAATTAATTGTAAGCTAGGCAGCTAACAAGATCTTTATTTTGACGTTTTTAAGCATCAGCGTTTTTCTGTCTTAATGTTTTTACCTTAAGTGGGTCCACTTAAGATAAAAGCCACGGGGTTATATTATTCATTGATTCGGGTTAAATCCCGTTATCATTATTTATTTATCAATCATGAAACCCTAAAAACCAGTAATTACACTACTTTTATTATGAAATAAATTGAAACGGCAAAAACGCTATAAAAAATTAAAAAAACGAATTTTGAGCTCGGCTCAACTAACGCTCTAAAGCTAATCAATGGAGGCATTTTTTACCAACAACACCAACACACTATTAAATAAATCCAAAAGCTAATCAAACTTATGAACAACTAAAATCATAGACAAAAAAAACTTTGTTTCTTAAGCAAAATCCTAAAATTAAGCTAAACTCTTTAAAAAATGCAAATTTTTTGTTTGGTTTAGTTATTATATTATTTTTCAAATATTTTGTGTAAACTTCAGGAGCTTTGCCACGGTGCGTCGTCACAATCGTGTGATGAAAATTATACATTAACATTTAATCGACCTTGTTTTTTAAAAAGAACTTTAACAGGATTTTCGCCGACATTATATCCTTCAATTTTTAGCCAAAACGACAACATTTAGTATTTTATTACCTAACTTAAATAGACGTTTATTATTTTTTGTGATTCCGCAAAAGTATGGATTTTTAGTCAGTGAAATCCACGAATTTTTAAATTTTTGTTACATTAAAATTTAGGCGGTTTTCTTTAAACACTTTCATGTTTTTGTATGAAATTTTATTATATAACAGCTGATTTTAATTACAATAGGAAAAATGTATTTTTTATAATTGAATATTAAATGTATTGTTATATAAATCAAAATAAGATAAGAAACTTTATTGCACACGTTACATTTTAGTAACTATATAGCACAATATTTAAAAAGAAATTATATAGCATATAAAAAACCATTATAATAATAATACGCTATCAAAATTTTACAAATAACAAAAAAAAAATTACTGCAAAACATAGTTATAAACTTATGCCAAATTTATGTTATATAAAAAGGTATATTTGTAAGTTTAGATTATTGTTGCAAAGGTTCTATTAGTAATGGTAATGATTAAACCACATGCTGTTTTAGTCGTTTTGTGAAAGGATTTAGTAAGCTAGATAAAACTATTTCGCTTGATAAGGAATTCCAGTAATTTACACCACGAAAACTAAGAAAGTTTTTAGTAGCATCTAATCAAAATTTTGGTTTAATAAGTTTTCCATTTCCTCTTGTGCGCATATCTTGACTTAATTTTAAGAACTTATTGGTTTTTATGTCGACTAATCCATTAATTATCTTATAAAACATAATTAGATCTGTATGCAAACGACGGGTTTCAAGTTTTTGAAGTTGTAATTCTGCTAATCTGGTATCATAATCAGAAACCGGAAAGGAACATTTTAAGTATAATCGTTTTGTTAACAATTTTTGGACATTTTCAAGGCAAGTAATATCTTTAATAAAGCAAGGCGACCCGTACATAAGATTGAATTAATACAAATTCCAAAAGCGGATAGATATAGGACTTTTAGGCCCTTAACAGTAGTTCCATATCTTTCGAATTAAACCCTAGGAACAAAACGGAAATTCTATTTGCTGCTTTTGCAGCAATTTCAGAACAGTGTTGAGAAAATTTTAGATTGTTGGAAAATCAAAATACCCAGGTCTTTAACGCATACATGGGCAAGTTGGTCCGGAGTGGGGGGGGTTAAACCCTAAATTAGGGAGAGAGGGTTAAAATCCAAGAAACGCAAAACACCTATATCGTTTTTTTTTCTGGAGTGCATTTTACCCATATCGTTTTTCGATTTTGAAGGAAAAATAGGTAAAAAACGCTAATTTTAGGTCAAAAAGCCCTTTTTATAGCATTTTTGAGCTTTTTATTGCTTAAAATTGTCATTTTGACCTTAAAACTTAAGTTTGGGGGCAGTTAGAAGTCATTTTAAAGACATTTTTTTCTTCATTTTTCCAAAATTGGGGGGTTAACTTTTTCTCCCCCCCACTTCTGAGTGGAGGGAAGTTAAACCCCCCTTCTCAGAATTTGGGGGTTAACCCCCCCCCCCCCCAAACCCTTCCCCCGTTCCCATGTATGCTTTAACGTTTGAAACGCAGACAATTTCTTGGTTGTTCAAAGTATAAACAGAGTTAAAGTTGTTTGCGCCAATAAAAAGAGTATTACGTATCAATAGAAATGTTTAGTTGCCAATCAGATGTCCATTGCAAAAATTAGTTAGAAACGCTTGAAAATCGTGTTTTTGTAGAAATTTGCTGTAGCTGAGGTACATTTTTGCATCATTGGCGAACAACTTTACATTTGTTTTTGGTCCTAAACTTTCAAGTAAATCGTTTATATAAATTAAGAATAAGAGCGTTCCTAGCACGCTACCCTGAGGAACCCAACTTTGAACGTAGGTATAGTCAGAAAAAAACAATTCTAAGTATTTTCAGAATCTGAATAAGAGTTTACAACTACTCTTTGTCGTCTCATTGCTAAAAAACTTTTAATCCAATTATATAATTCATATTTAATTCCATATGCTTTAAATTTTAGAAGTAATTTTGGATGGCTAACTGTGTCAAAAGCTTTGGCCAAATCAATATACATAATGTCTATTGATTTACCAATTTCTAACGCATCAAGCCAATCTGAGAGTGAAGATAAAAGTTGCAAGCCTACAGATCTAACGGCAAGAAAACCGAATTGTTCTTTGATTATTAGATTGTTTTTATGTAAATAATCCAATAAAGTATCATTAACCACACTTTCCATTGTTTTTTTAGACAAACAGAAGTGAGAGAAATTTCTCTATAGTTTTCTTTTAACGATGCTTGACTCTGTTTAAAAATTGAAGAAACAAACGCATAAAAGCCATTTTTTAAAATACTCAGAAAATCCTAATATTTATTCATTTTCTATATTTTAATTTTAAAAAAACAACGTTAGTCTCAAACGTCAGCATGGAATTTCATTTCCTTTATGTGGGTATCTTCCTCTTTCATCAAAACTTCCGTCCCTTGAAATCTTTTTGGATTTTAACACTATGCTGAATTTTAAAAATAAAACCAAAAAAATTGTGTTAGTTATTTACCAAAAAAGTTACTGTCTTAGCGGAGGATTGGATTAATTTTTTCTAATTACTGAGATAAACAAAACCCAAAAAGTTTTTTTTTTTCATTTGGCGTCATAACATTTGTTGTATTTAGATATCTATATGTTGCTTTGGCGTTGGAAGAAACTTTACAAGTAAACAAAATCTTTCCAAATAAATCAATAGAACTGATAAAGGTAAACAAGCTCTTACTCTTAAAATGCGTTATCTTAGGTCAATTAATGATTCGTTATTAATCAGCGTGTTAATATTACTTTAATTCACAACAACATCGTAGTTTGGTAAATTTGGATTTTTGAAGAATATCCGTTAAGTTTTTACTTGAGGAAGCATAGATTACCAGCTTGGTCGGATCTGGGGATATATCCACCGCAATACAGAAGTTTTAGCGCTTTTCCCCCTCTTTCGCTCTTTTTTGACTTTTTTACACTAAGAATCTTAATGCTAAGTGGATTTTCGTTCGGGTGCTTGAAAATTTGGGGAGTGTATCTCTTATTTTCCCCTAATCTTTTCTTTTGCCCAGCTTTAGAGAAAATATCCAAAAATCCCGTTATAATGATTAACGGAACGGTTGTCGCCATCGCCAGTAAAGTTTAAAAAATTAAAAGGGCCCCCACATATATATTGAGACGTAATATCTACCCTTTTTCCCGTTTAAACCTTTGCAATGTGCAAGACAAGATGACAACAAAATTGTTTCAAAGCTGTATTATTTTTTTCGCAAAATAAAAAATTTGCTGCATACTGCCAAAAAACAGACGTTAAAAAATAGATTAAAAAAAACTCAAACCCAAACGTATTGAGAAACTTTTTCTTTCTTAAAAAACCTGTCGTGGTTTCGAAACGTCAAGAAAATAGATATTTTTCGGACGAAATTGCCCAGAATTTTATCTGTACTCCTTACAAATCAGTTATATCGTATTATTTTACTGTAATTGATGAAAATTTTGTATTTCTAGTCCTTTGGAAAACAATGATTTTTTTAAGATTAGTCAATAATTTCAATGCAGATTAATCTCAATCCTTGAGAACTTTAATTCGAAAGTGTAAATTTAAATATAATTTTAATACCGCAGGAGGTTCCGTTATTTACTGGACCCGATAATTTGAGTATGGATTCCGAAGGCAAGATCTGGATCGGGGCTCACCCGATCATTTACGAACTCATAATGCACATCAGAAATCCCCAGTACTATACGGCCCCCTCTCAGGTATTGCCTGTTTAATAGATTTTTGTTCTCAGTTTAACAGTTTCAGGTAACATGTTGAAAACTTTGATTAAAGGTACGAAAGTTTTTTTCGGTTCGCTTTCCTTATTGGTTTACATACGCTATCCATTGGTCGTACAGATACATGGATGACCCACTTTTTTCCGACCGTAGACTAACAACGTGTGGTCTATTTTAATCAATTTTAATGTTGAGGATTGATTTAATTAAAACACTGTTTTGTCACCCTGATGCTTTGGATAAAATTGGTTGATGGTCTTTAAGAAGCTTAGGTTTAAAAAAGAGTAATATTGATTTCAAACAAAAGGTAAATTGATAAAATTATAGTAAAGCTGAAATGAAAAGCGTAGTGCTTTACGTTAAGAGGAAATAAAATTATAAACACACAAGCCAAGAAAATTGAATAAATAAGTCGTCAATGTAAACAATAATTATTGAATTCTTTTACATGTTTCCCCTCACGTGATATTTTTCAAAGAACGAGTGGTTACTTGACCACCTTCACAATTTCACTCTGATGAAATTTATCTTTAGATAAATATTATTGATAATTTTTTTTAAATTGGTAATCATTAAGTAATCTCGATAAAAAATTGTTTGTTGTTGTTGTTTTGCTAATTCATTAACCACCTGGAATTTGTCTATAGTGTGGAACTAAAATCTATTGCATCAAAATTCTGTGAAATTGATCAAGTGACTACATAAATATTGTGCAAATTAGTCATTATTTTTGTGCCGATTCTATTTACAAGGTGTAAAATAGCAATTTATTAGTTAAAAACGCGTTGCAACTTACTCTTATTTTAAAATGTGTATTTTAGTCAACGTAAAACCGGATTAAAAAGCAATTTGCCAACTATTTACCTGGCAAAATAATATTCCCAACAAACAGACACTAAATTTCACCTTATTTAATTTCCGTTTTACCTAGTTTAGGTACTAAAACTTTCCTTCACCAAATCCGACCATTCCGAATGGGAGATAGAAGAAGTTCTGTCCGACAGCGGTAAACTGCTCAAAGCCGCCACCGTCGCTGTACCACTCCCGGGGAAATTCTTGGTCGGAACACTTTTCGACAAGGCTGCGGTGTGCGAACTTTAATTTTTTTAGCTTTCGTGAAATTTCAATGGGTGCCTTAGGTTTGTTATTGTTAGCGCCAAGTAAGAGTAGGATTGTGATGTAAGTAAATTACAAACAAAATTGTTATTTATTGATTTTTTAAACGGTTTTACAACCGTTTTTTGTTAAAACTAAATAATAAAGATAATCGCACTTTTTTACTTCTTTAAATGTCTAAAAGAGTGCTATCAAATTTTAGAAAAACTAATTTTTAAATTAAAGTTTTTTAATTATTAGTGCTTGTCGTTTAATTCGGGACCTACGTAGCTTAAAAAAATCGTGAGTACGTTTCCCGCTGCCAAATAAAACCCGTCGGAAAATTAAAAACAATTTTTTTATTTTGTGGAAGATACTGGGTGGACCCACAAGTTTGCAAGGCTAAGTTCGGTAAGCCCAATGCAAGAAGATTAAAAAATAATGAAATAGTTATACCGTGAGGTTTTTGTGATTTATATTACTAAATTATTTTAAATTTTATAATAAAATTAAGAAAACCCATTAATAATTTAATTTTTTTGTGTTTTGTTTGATTTTTGCATCATTAAATTTTTTACCTACCGGTATGTTTGCAATAATAATTATTCAGCAAAGCTCAAAATTTTGTTACCCGGTGTATTTTTATGTAAAGGTGCTTTTAAATAAACATGTATTTTAATATAATATAAAATTATTATTTTTGGATAAATGGTTTTTGCAAAGTGTTTTCCAAGTAATAACCTCAAAATTTTATTTATTTTCTTAAATTCATTTGTTTTTATTCTTTTCTATTGGTTCTAACTTAATTTTTTTTAATTGTTAATGTTAAAATGAAATTCACAAAACATTGTTAATTTTTACATTGATTTTATGTGTTATAATTACCATTATTTTTTCAATGCCAATCTTTAAATGGAATTCGCAAATCATTTTGAGTTAATACTGAGTTATTATTTATTTTTTTTAGATTTTAGTATGAGCCTACCCACCATAAAAAAATTTTGGGCCCGCGGTTCCTCTGCGAAATTAAACTTCGTCAGAAATTAATAATTTTTACCAAATTGAAACCAAGTCATGTATTTTTTTGAGTTTTGGCCATCGTTTTAACTTTTAACTAAAGACTGTTGAAAATGGTTGATATTCAAAAAAAACTTAAGGGAGCATATCTCGCTAACGGTATGGTTGATTTCTCAAACATTTTGCTATTATATACGGTTTCATGTTAGTTATATAATGATATAATTATTGCCCAAATCACCGTACCATTAGCTAGATATTCTCACCTAAAAATTTTTTCTAGTCTCAATCATTTTTAAGCAGCTTGTAGTAATAAACCTTGGTTTCTTATTTTATTTTGCTAATTTTTCGGACTAACCAGAAACAAAAAAATTTGTATCGCTAAAATTTAATACATAAAGCCGCTAAAATTCTTTCTTGAAATAGAACTCTCTATTTTTAGCATTTGAAAAAAAAATTAATAATAATAAAGCCTTTGTTTGTGTGCTATTTTGATTCTACGGCTGAACCGCCCACCCAAATTTTGTTCTGCTAGGTAGATACATTGTTACCTACCCTCTCTGTTTTTTTAGCGATACTGCAAAAAATTTGACAAAAAAATTTTTGTTTGCGCTCTTATAACTTTTGAACGCGCCGCGATCAATATGCGAATATCTCGCGTAACTTTTTACCATATGGAGCTTTACGTCTGAAAATTATTTTGCGAATTGCCCATACTTTCCTGAGCTCAAAAATATATAATTTGTTAGGGGTAACCTATCTGGGTCGGGTACCCCGAGTGATTAAAGGGGGTCAATTTTACGATTTTTGCTAAAAATCTTTGTATGGGGGACACATTATGCATATTTTGGCATCATGCTAAAAAAAACTGTTAGAGCCACAGGCCTGAAACCGGGGGATTTATGCGGAAATTTAAGCTCTACATTTTGGTGATAGTCCCCAAAAAATATTGATGCCCTAAGGCACTGCAATGGCTGACCCCTAAAAATAAAACCTTTGACAAAGTCTCTCTACATAGGTGAGTAATATATCATTTTAAAGCTCTCGGCGTGCTGATTTTAAAAATATAAAAAAAATTTGCTCTAAATAGTCGGGTAACCAAAATACAGACCCCTTTGTACCTCCAAAAATAGTAAGGGGTGATTTTTTTTGTTTTTATTATTTATAAGCCGTGTTTATACTCGTTTGAAAGCTGTATGCGTGCTGATTTCAAAAAAATTAATTTTAAGCTAAAATTTTTTATGGTTACCCGGTTACAAACCCCCAAATACCCCCAAATTTGCAAAATGGTAATTTAAAAATTTTTAGGGGTACATTTTGGTTGTAAAAATGGTAACCGTTGGGTGAATGAAGTTGAAATTTATATTTTTGAGATCAGCATGTCGAAAGCTTTTATATGATTACAAACAAGACGGTATTACAATAAATATATAAAAAATACCCCCTAAAATTTTTGGGGTACATTTTGGTTGTAAAAATGGTAACCATTAGGTGAATCGAATTGAAAATAATTTTTTTGACATCAGCGTGTCGAGAGCTTCGATATGAGTATAAACATGACGGTATTATAATAAAATCACCTCTTAAGAATTTTGGAGGGTACATTGATGAATGCAAAATTGGGTAACCACTGAAGAAAATTTGAAAAAAACTATATAATTTTTAAATCAGTGCGTCGAGAGCTTTCATATGAGTATAAACACGTCACTTAAAATGAAAAAAAGGCAAAATTACCATTTTTCAAATTTAAATTTCCGCATAAATCCCCCCGGTCTCAGGCCTGTGGCTCTAACAGTTTTTGAGCATGATGCCAAAATATGCATAATGTGTCCCCCATGCAAAGATTTGTAGCAAAAATCGTAAAATTGACCCCCTTTAACCTCTCGGGGTACCCGACCCAGATAGGTTACCCCTAACAAATTATATATTATAAAATTTTCAGACGTAAAGCCCCATATGGTAAAAAGTTAGAAATTTGGCCGAAAAAAATTGACCGTAAATTTCGGCAGTTTTGGGGCTAACCCCCAAAATTTTTGAAAATTTTTTTTCAGGAGGTAGCCAAAAGTACAAGGACCTTAACGCGAGATATTTGCATATTGATCGTGGCGCGTTCAAAAGTTATAAGAGCGCAAACAAAAATTTTTTTGTCAAATTTTTTCCAGTATCGCTAAAAAACAGAGAGTAGTAGGCTTATAATATTTTTTTATTTTTAGTACAGTTAGCAGAAAAATAAATTCTATTCTAATTGATTTTTAATATTGTGAGTCATATGATATCATTCTTTTGTGTTTTTGTTTTATTCGTCAAGGTTTTGGCCCAGTGACAGAATGCAGGTCTTGCATACTCAAGCTCACAAAATTAAGTCCCAGCTAAAAGACAATTTGTTGTGATACACTTATTTTATTTAATGATTTTGTTACATACTTAGTGGTTCGTATAGCAGCTAGCGCTGAGAAATCAGCCTTGCATATCTTGTCTTAAGTAAAATAAACATGTTAAGTTTGTTTTCAACAATTTTATAACCGTTAAAATTTGTGCATTGACCACTCAAATTCGAGGACGCAAGATACACACGCACATGGTTTTCAACAGCCGGCTCAATCTGGGGTGCGCTTCGTTTTAGTCCCGCTTCGTTTTAGTCCCGGAAAAAAATCACTGCGAGCTTCGTTTCAGTCCCGCTTCGTTTTAGTCCTGCTTCGTTTTAGTCCCGCTTCGTTTTAGTCCCGCTTCGTTTTAGTCCCGCTTCGTTTGAGTCCCGCTTCGTTTTAGTCCTGGCGGAAAATGCGTTGATAAACTAGTTCCTGCTACGTTGCTTCGTTTCAGTCCCGGAAAAAACGCTCAAGCTTCATTTCAGTCTTGGCGAAAAATCCGCGGCAAAAAATTCGCGCAAGTCATTTTGCCGCAATATTTTGTTTTATACAAAGACCTTTTTACTACAATTTTCTAAGCTTATTTGATTCATTTTGCATTGATTTAAGAATTTTAGAATTTTTTCATATATTTAAACTACTTTCAGTTTTTTTAACCCATTTAGTTTACAGTAATTAAAGGAACACTGTCACAAATCAAATTTCTATAACGCCCTAAATAGACTACTCTTTTAGTTTTTTAACCCGTTTAGTTTACTGTAATTAAAGGAACAGTGTCACAAATCAAATTTTTATCACGCCCTAAATGGACTACTCTTTTAATACAAAACCTTAATCTTAATGTGGACGTCAAAACTATTTTTAGTTTTTTGCCCCGTTTAGTTTATTGCAATTAAATAAGGACTGTCGCAAACCAAATTTCTATAATGCCCTGAATGGAGTACTCTTTTAATACAAAACTACTCTTTTAATCTTAATCTACTTCAAATTAAATATTTTGGTTTCTCCAGCCCAATTCAACAACATTCATAAATTTTAATTATATCGGTTCAGTAACAAAATTGTATGATCCGGGCGTTACAGGAATTTGATTTGTGGTATTACTCTTTTAAAACGCAAACAATAAATTTGGAAATACTTTTATGATTTATTTTTTCGGAAAATTTTATATTAATTTTAGAAAATTCCTTTATTTTATATCTGCAACATTTTTATTATTATCGCATCCAAATACACAAAAGAAAACAATAAATTCAGAATCTATAATATAAAACATAAAAACGTTAATAAAATATTTTTTTCATTTAATTTGCTTTTATGTCACTAATTTGTTGGTATTTGTTTTAACCAAAATTTTGTTTTACAATTAAATGTTTGTAAGAAATCATAAAAGGAATCACATATCAATAAAAAAGATCATATAGAAGCAAATACAATAGTTTTTTTTAACATAAATAAATCTAATATACATAAGTTTCTCATTTAATGGTCAGAGCTGCGGTGATATCTTCGTCTTAAATGGCCGGAGCTCCAGAGCATGATATTGGAGGTTCGGAACACATACATATATTTATGTATATAAAAGTGTGTTTTTTCGTATTTTTTTTACAATAACCGATGATCGAAATGAACGAAAATTTAAAATTCTTACAGTTTGTTTGATAGTAAGACAACCTCCCGGTTTTGGGGAAGGTATACTCAGAAATGTAAGAAAAGTAAGGCCCGTGTATCCCTCACACCCCAATTCGTAGTGTTTAGAACTGGAACCCTCAAATTTTAGTAAGAAATCTTGGGTATAACCAACAAAATTTTTAACAAACTAAATTTTATTTCCAAACTTTAGGGTCTCCAACGGCCCTAAAAACTACTTAAAATTGCTAATAAATTTTAAGTAATTTAGTTTTTCATGTTTTTTTTGGATTTGCTTTGATCGATGAAACACTGCATGAAATAACACTCTTTTAATAAACGTTCTGTTGTAACAATTCAATAAAAAAATTCTATGAACAAATAAAAACAAGAAGCTTTTCATAATCTTTTTTTGGACACATTATTTAAATTTAATTCAAAAGTTTTCTTTTTGAACATACGCTAATTATTTATTATACACGTGTTACGTAATAAATAACATCCGGGGATTAAGAAAACAAAAACAATAGCTGGCTGTGCCTACTGAACTTTAGGCGAGTAAATCGATTTTTTTTAATTATGCAAATATTTTCAACAAAAAGACTGCACGCAGTAAAATGATACAAGTTTATGAATGTATTTTCCGCCAGGACTAAAACGAAGCGGGACTCAAACGAAGCGGGACTAAAACGAAGCGGGACTAAAACGAAGCGGAACTAAAACGAAGCGGGACTGAAACGAAGCTCGCAGTGATTTTTTTCCGGGACTCAAACGAAGCGGGACTAAAAAGTAGCAGATTCGCTCAATCTATTAAAAAACAGTTTGCTTATCTGCAACTAAAAGTATCCTATAATAATTTGTTACACAAACGTGTTTTCTACTTATGTTTAAAAATTTGTCCACGAAAAATTTTTAGTACACTGAGGCATGTTCGGCATTCGACGTACATAAGTCGAAAAAAAGCCAAACTTAACACTCAAACAGCGTTAAATATAAAAGACTAAAAATAGAGTTGAAGCAAAATATTGATTAAAAACTTGTTTTGTAGTAAATTGTTATTATTTTTGTTTCAAATCATTCAAAAGACTTTTCTTTTAAGTTGTTGGCTGAAATTAAGGCCAGTTTTTTTGGCTTGACAGCGTATGTTTTAAAACCTCTATGTGCTTTACCATATCTACTTCCGTCTCAAGTAACTGTCGATTTTTTGGATGCATTCAAGAAAAGTTTTAAACCCGACTTAAATAAGCGTTCTTTTTTAGCCTTTAAAGTCATTCCAGATAGCTGTGTTGATATTTTGTTAGAATTATAGTTTATGTTGGCGGCGATTAAGTCGCAAATTTGATGTTGATAAAAAAATGAAATGATGATACAGTAGAATTAAAGGTGCGGTATACTAAATCATGGTGTATTTTTTTCGCTTGGTTTTTGGTATCAATCGATGCATCAGGTTTCACTGAGTAAAAAATTGTATTACAAAAAAAATTAATTTTCAGCGGTTGTCTAGATATTATCGCTTCATTATTCCATATTTTTTGCCGCTCAGTCAGCCAAACAGCAGTAAGTATGTACGCCCGATGAAAGATTAAAAAAAACCCTGCCAATATTGAACTGAACTCAAAATACATCAAATCGTTTATTTAAAATAAAACATTATAACTGCAATACAATAAATAAAAAGACACAGAAATTAGTATAATTAAAAATTTTGCATCTTTTCATAGCAAAATTCGCATATAAAATATCTTTGTGGCAGGCTGCCGCCAGAGGTGTTGGCCGCTTAACGCACACCGATTCATCTCTCTCTTACAGCAGCACCTAAGTACATTACTATAAAAGGAGGAACTAGATATAAATAAAACCAAACTTGTGGCAAGTTTTTTGTAGAGGGTTAGTAGAAGTTAAAAAACTGGATGATAGGCATAAATATATTTTCTGAAGTTTATAATTGTAAGAAGTCCAGATCAATCAGAGTCCCTAACAGTTGTTTATACACTGGTGGAATTCCAGGCATTTAGGATTGACAAATTTTTAGATACAGTTTTATTCTGCTTCATCTTGCCTGAAAATTAAAGAAAATTTGAGTTGACCTGAAAAACTAAAAGGAAAATAAAAACATATAGCCAATGAAACAGTGTGCACAAAATCATAATAAGAAACCAACCTGTTACTGCCTGCAGAGCTCACACATGCAGGCACGCACACGCACCATCTGAATTTTTACGAGAAAGAATGCGTTTGCAAAATCCAACGTAAGCAAACAAAACACACCGTGGCTGGTGTTTGGTAGAAAACAAAAAATATCTGGAATAACCAGAGCGACATTCTTGCTAATACCTGGACAACCGCTAAAAATTAATTTTTTTGTAATACAATTTTTTACTCAGTAAAACCTGACGCATCGATTGATACCAAAATCAAAGCAAAAAATCGCCATAAATTAGTTAAACTATGCATAGTAAAATATTAGTTCTGTTATCTGATCATTAAAAAAACATTCAAAGAGACAGTTTTTTTTATTTTAAAAAAATATAATTTTAGGAACTTTCAAATTTTAAAAAGAACAAAGTAATCGATAAAAATGTTCTCAATTTAAATGTTCATAATCTGATGAAAGACTTGACTTTAATAAGGGCAGTGGTTTATTTCTAGATACTTATAAAACGCTAAACTAAAAGTTATAATCTTTTTTAAATTTGTTAATTTATTTGAACAAAAGATAAATCTGTCATTGCATAAACATTTTTATCACATTCCTAATTTTTGATTCAAATCAGCAGTTGATTGCTATCTCTTCGACTTCGATGTCACTGACCGTTAGTTTCACCCTTTAATTCCACGTTTTTTTAACTGCAACGCATGTCCGAGTGAAATCGACCGGGAAATCTTTAATTCGGGTTTAAAATCCACACCCATGGTCAGGGAGCTAGACCTTGGGCAAGTAATGTCATTGTAACTGAGCTTGGATTTGTTTTGTCTCTGTGTAGTTATCATATCGGCCTGTAACGTTCGAACAAACACGGCGGTGGGGACTTTGCCCCCTGATCTGCAGGAAAGTTTCGGCGGAATCAGTCCAGAGCGCTCGTTGTCCATCTCCGAAAATCTGGATGCCGTTTTTGTTCTGAGTTCGGTTTTTTGCTTGCAGTCCCCATTACTTTGGCTCCGTTTCAAGCATTGCCTTTCGGACGCGAAGGACACGGAGTTATTTTTGTGCATTTTACCCCAACTCTCCCGGTCCGCGGAAACGGGAGATTTTCTCGGGTTCAAGTCCGGGGTTTTTTTGAGCGCCATGTAAACCGTCTGTTTCCCGGCGAGATTCCCGCGGCTGGTTTCGCCGCCGTTTGTGACGTTCTGGAGGGAGCGGAGTTGTTGCGAAGTCCCGCCCATGCTCAGTTTCATAAGATGGACTATGGAAGCTTTAGACACAAACGAAGAATCGGCCGTCATTAGATCGCCCACCGACTGCTTGGTCAGGCACAGGAGCCTCTTGAGCAGCCACGTGAATAGCACGCGGTACTTTCTGCAAAAAAGATAGTATATGACAAATGTGGTACTGGAATTCACCACCACTAGCAAATTGCTGACGTCGTTGAGGAAATACGCCAAAACGTAGTCCACTTCGAAAAAGTCGGGATAGAACGCTTCGATGATGTTCAGGACGGGAGAAATAATATTGCACACTACAAACTGCAAGATCACCTGAAATAAAGTTACCGTCACATTGTTTTCTAAGCTAAAAAGTAAAGGGTTTTTAAATCTACGCAGGTGAAAATATTTTATTAATATATGGTTCAATAAATTGATTTTTCATTCATGTAATTTTTTATATCTAGCTGACTTCGTAAAATGTATAAGGGCATTAGAAGACAATAAGTAACACTGTGTGGTTATAACGTTTTTTACAAGAAACTATAGTTAAAACGCAGAATTTAAAAAAAAGCCTGCCTTTTAAAAATTTAAAGTGAATTAGTCAATTTAGACGCTAAAAATGAACATTATTGATACAAAATTGCTAAAATAAGTTTTATAATAGATAATATTAAACAATTTTTATTCAAGTTTTTTAGTGGTTTTCGTGTTAAATATTGGATTTAATATTGCAAGTCATTAAGATCACCCAGGTTTAAATTGCCTATAGTCTTTCTGTGTGTATTCAAGTTTTATAACCATTTTTATAAAACAAACATCAGTGACGAGGATTTTTTACTATTTGTTTAATGTTCAAAATTGATGTCATATACTGCATTCTTTTCAAAAAAACAACGCTTGGTGAAAAAAATTTTGTTTTTAGCACCAATTTTTCAAATAAATCATTTCTAGTGTGCGACTATTGATAAAAACCTGCTAGGTACCAAAAAGCTTATGGTTGAATTATGTCCGGCTAACCTTGTAAGTTTGTATGAGAGACATAAACGGACCAATTAAAATTGTACAGTTAGTCAATTTTATCTTTTTAAAAAATTGCATTTTTTGTTTCAAATTGTGCGATTTGATAAATAGTTGTTTAACTATGGTATTTAATCTTATTGTTAAATAGTTGATTGAATTTGGTTTCAATTTCGAAAAGTATAGTACACTGTGTTGAATTCCATGTCCGTTATCGTCTAGACGCGAAGTTTAACACTGAGCAGTGGGGGCGCGAAACACTTTTTGCGGATTTGCAGCGGAATAAATCCTAAAGGGTTAAAAAACTTTTTTTAGTTGATGTGTTTTTCTGAGAAACCAAAAATCATGTTTGGTGTTTGGTGTTTTTTACAGCTTTGTTTTTATTACAAAAGTTAAAACGAATGGCCTTTATCATACCTAGTTCTCTCTTTTAAAAATTAGACTTTGGTTTCCAACTGGTAATACCAGAATAATAGCAAACAAAAAACACACCAAACCAAATGTAAAACTGTGGATAAATAATATTTTTTAAATGGCATAGTTTATATAATTTTCAAAATTGAACCAAATTTAAAACTTGGTTTTTTGATATCTTTACGAGGTTTTCTATTAAGTTTTACCAAAAGTACATAATAAAAATGCAATAATGTGACTGTAGTATAAATTCATTTCCTATCTGTGCATCGTTTTGACACAAATTCGACCGCAGGTCAAATTTAACCCCCGGGGGCTTTTATTTTCTTAGTGTAACCTGATACATCGATTGAATAAAAAACAAAAAATACAACACAAATAAGTGTAAAATAATGCACGTCATGTTAACAATCTGTTTTATTATTTTTTAATTAAAACTATTTTTTATTAATTTGTTACGGGTGAATTTTTACCGCGTATAAGATTAAAAAGCACTGGCCTGTAATTATCACTTTGTTTTGTTTTAATTTTCAAATTCTAGGTTTTTAGTCCTACTTTACCCAATTAGAAAGATTTAGTTTAGTAAAACTACAGCTGCCATAATAATATATGCGTATCTGTTATCGTTGGCACCAGTCCTCAACATTGACTTTAGTAAGACTTTTGTGATTTATTTCCATAAACACCATCCCCGTCTCCGGGTACGCCTCTAACAGAAAAACATAGTCAAAATAATAAAAATAATTCAGAATAGTTTTCAACGCAAAAAACTAAAATGCAAATGCCTCAAAAATTCGAAAATCTCAAGTAAGTAAAATTGTGGTGTGGAAAGTGCGTTCGCAATTGTTGACTCCACCTAACTCTCTATTGGAAAATAGACCATTGAACGTCTTTTGCGTTTAGTGATCTAATGAACGTCTATTATCTATTCAACACCACTGCGCAAGAAAATTTATCACTAAACATCCAATCAATCTAATCAGCTGTGCTGTGTGTGTGCGCAACCAATGCAAATTAAACGACACTTTATGCAAATTTTCCATTATGTGAGGTTTATCGCTTGACAAAGGTTTAGAAGTAAAGGCTGGTTCATACTTATGACAAAACGTCCTTTGGACTTTGTTCAAAGGACAAATACAGCATAAAAACGTCATTTGGACTTTGTCCTTTGGACAAAGTCTAAAGGACAAAATCCAAAGAACAACGTGTTCATACTTTCTTGTCCTTTGGACTTTCCCTTTGGATTTTGTCCTTTGGACAAAGTCCAAAGGACAATTTTTAAGTAGCGTTCATACTTCGTCCAAAGGAAAAAGTCCAAAGGACGTTTTGGCTTGTCCAAAGGACGTTTTGGCTTTTCTAAAATTGTCCTTTGGACTTTGTCCAAAGGACGTTTTGTTATAACATAAGTACATATGAACCAGCCTTAAGTGTTTACCTACAGTTTTTTGTTTAATACTCTTGGCGGATTTATAGCATGGCTTGATGAGTTTTACATGTAAATGAAATTATATCCGTTTTATTTTTCTTTTATGTCAGTCCCTTTTTGATTTTTTTTAAAATAAAAAAAAATAAAAGCTCTTACCACCACCAACATAATGGCTGTGGAGTGTTCTTTCCGTTCTTTTCTGCTCATTTCACTTCTGTGGCGCCTCGCTGTCATCATTGTCACGTGCAAACTCTAACAATGTTTTTCAAAACATTATCAGTTTTCTAATAGATTATTTATTTTCCTACGTTTTTAGCAATTAGGCCTATTTAAAGTTAATTCAGCGCGATAATTATTTAATGGAGCAGAAATGTATTTATATTATAATTATAGCTGGGTATTTTGTTTTAATTATTAATCACAAAACAAACGAAACGGACTCAAAATATAAATTTAAAAAAAAAACTGCGAAAATGATACAAGTGACATAATTAAACACAAATTAAACTTATTTAATTCAAAATAAAAAAGTGCAATAGGCATAATATATACGCTATGGCTTGAAATTTAACTTACATGAATATTCATCAGAGCTGTACTTGTAAATTATGTACTTTGTAAAGTTATTTTTTAATTTGTAAATATATATGACCGTTTGTTGTAGCGGAATTTAGATCGATAAGCAGAAAAAAACATGTTCCAAACATTCTCCTCATCCCCATCGTTATCTGTTTGTAAATATTTTTACTTTAAAAATAAATAAATAAAGATGCCAAAAAAATCATTGTTGTAATCGAATTAATCTCCACTGCACCACAAGAGGACATTAAATTAAAAATTAATGATGTCCCTATAGCAAATACCATGCTTCGGATCTCCGCACAATCAAAGCGGAAAAAGCTTCGGAGCTCTGCCTCTTAAATGAGTAAATTCAATAAGCTTTTATAATCTTTAAATATGTTTTAAATTACTCTGTTCGCATTTTCAGGCCTCTTTTTTTATCTTAAAAAATATTTACAAACGAATTTTAAAAAAAAATCATATATTTATTTAATTATTAAAAAAGCATAAAAATAGGATGAAGCTTGGAACTAAAGGTTCTCAATAGTTTCTAAAACCGGAACTCATGAGGACATCACTATTAAAAAATACTATTCGGTCTCAATGAATGCTCCCTTGATACAATCCTGATATATCTTTTCAATCAACATAGCTTATAATTATTTTTCCATATTTTTTTATAAAATATTTTTTATAATAGTGTAATTAAAATTTATCTAATTATTAGTCTTTTAGCAAAAAAAACATTAGGTACCTCTCAACTAGGGATGCATTGAGCTGCTCACAAATGCTCAATACCAATTGGGTGAATTAAACGCTATAAACATTAAAATTAATGATAAATTTAATAATATTGAAATTGTTGCTATTGATATTAAAGTCAGCAACAAAACTAAAATTAGATTAATATGTCTTTATAGAAAACCACAAACTACTAAATTCGAAGACTTGCTTATTTTTGAATTATTTCGTGAAATAACGGAAAATTTTCAAGGTTCCATTTTAATCACTGGCGATTTCAATTTGCCGGGTTTTAACTGGATTACTTTTAAACTAGAATCTAATAATCAAAATGAAATTGAGTGGATAAAATTTTTTGATGAACTTGCGGTTACACAATTAGTTAAAGAACCAACACGTAACAAAAACATTTTAGATTTAATTCTGACCAATGATACTGAAATTCTGAAAGAATTGGTAACTTTACCAGGGTTTTCAACTTCAGACCATAATTCAATCAAATTTTCAGTTAATTGTGAATATTTCGACACTAATAATCAACCAACTGAAAAACTTGTTCCTGATTTTTCTAAAGCAAATTATGATATGCTGTCTCTTTTTTTATCAGCAGTAAATTGGGATCAACTTTTTTCTGACTGTAATAATATTGAAGAATTTTGGCAAACCTTTAAAAATGTAATTAATGAAGGAATAAAAAATCATGAGCCGTATAAAAAAGTCAAACAATTCAAAAAAAATCAAAAATATCCGTCTAAGGTTAAAAAATTACAAAACAAAAAAAAAGAAAATTTTGGCGGGAATATAAGAAAGGTCTTAAAACACAAGAACAATATAAAAAACTATGCCAAGAATATAAAACTTTAGTAAATAATTTTAATTCAGAATTAGAACAGAACATTTTAAATAAAAATGACATAAAAAGTTTTTATAAATATGTTAATAAAAAAATAAAAATAAAAGCACATATACCTCCTTTAAAGAAGGAAGATGACACTTATACAACTGACAATGAAGAAAAATCTGAAATTTTTGCTCAATATTTAGTTCGGTATTTACGAAGGATAACGGTAGGCTTCCAGATTTTAATTGCAAAAAAATAGGCAGTTTAGAAAACATGTTTTTTAGCGTTCGTAATATAAGAAAAGCTCTAAAAAGTATTCCAAACAAATCGTCTAAATCTCCTGACCATATTCGTGCAATTTTTTTGAAAAAATTGGCTTTCGTCCTGGCTGAACCCCTGTCAAAAATTTTTACAGAATTTTTTAATTCAGGAACTTTACCCCAAGATTGGAAAATTGCTTTTATAATTCCGATTTTTAAGAAAGGTTCAAAAAGTGAAAAATCCATTTATAGACCAGTCTCATTGACGTCTTTTGTTTGTAAACCAATGGAGAAGCTTAGTAAAAGACGAACTTTTAACTTTTTTTGCAAATTATTTGTCCAGGTTTTAACACGGTTTTAAAGATAAAAGTTCAACTATTACTCAGCTTCTAGAAACTCTTAATGATTAGACTCTTCATTTAAAAAAACAAGCAATTTATTGATGTAGTTTACTTTGATTTTGCTAAGGCTTTTGACACGGTGTCACATCAAAAATTGTTGTTTAAATTAGTAAAACTTGGACTCAATGGCAGATTCATAAAATGGCTTAAATCATTTTTGACAGAAAGATCTTTAAAAGTAATTGTTAATAACTCCGAGTCTTCGATTTATCAGGTGTGTAATTCAGTTCCTCAAGGGTCTGTTTTAGGTCCATTTTTATTTCTAATTTATGTTAACGACTTAGTGGAAGAAATTCATCACTCCAATATCAAATTATTTGCATACGACGCCAAGGTTTACATAAATTTTTCCCTAACAAATCAAGTAGAAAAAAATCGATCGCAAGCTGATTTAGAAAGAATTTCAAGATGGTCTACAACTTGGCAATTAACTTTGGCTGATCACAAATGTGAAGTTCTTCATATAGGAACTAAAGATCGACAAAACAAATTTGACTATAGGATAGAAAACTATAAGCTTAAAAAGCCAAACTTGTTAAAGATTTGGTAGTTTATATGACAGAAAACTTAAAGTTTGGAGATCATTGTAAAATTATTGTTAAAAAAGCTTTTAGAATAACAGCTCTTATATTTAGAACTTTTAATTCTGATTCCATAAAAAACTTTCTAAGGGCATACACTTCCTACGTAAGACCTGTAATTGAATACGCAAGTGTAATTTGGAATCCGTACCAAAAAGAGGACATTGATTTAATAGAAAGAGTGCAAAGAAAGTTTACAAGGCTTTTATTTAGGAAATGTGGTTTGCGATATGCCAGCTATAAAGACAGATTAAATTTTTTAAACTTAGATAAATTACAATATCGGCGCGATATCTATGATCTTTCAGAATCTTACAAAATCATACATCACAAAACTAGTATTCATCCTAATCATCTTTTTACGTTTAATTACAATCAAACCAGGGCCTGTTTCATAAAATACTGGTAAATTTTACAAGTTTGTAAAATGGAGAAAAATACAAGTTTTTAAAATTACTGACTTGTAAATTTTTAAACAAATAAAAAAATGTTTTTATATGTGTTTTTTATATAGATTTTTTAATATATAATTAATTATTAGTAATATAAATAATAATATATTTAATTTTTATATAGATTTTTTATATTTTTTTATATATAGATTTTTTAATATACCTCCACAAACCAACAAAAAAAAATAATTCAAATTTACAATGGTATTTTTACTTGTATTTTTTACTTGTATTTTTCACTTGTATTTTCACTTGTATTCAAGTTTTTTTTACAAACTTGTAAAAAATCAAGTGAAATCGTAAAGTAAATTTTACCCTACTCGGAGTAGGGTAAATTTTTCTTTTGAGAACTTGTGAAAAATTACAAGTGGCCAAAGTTTAAAACTGGAATAACTTTAAACACACAACAGCTACGTACATGAAATTTTAAATAGTTTGCACATGGCATATAATCTTTTTTCATTTCAAATTTCAACGCAAATAGTTCAGAATAAAAAAAGTTATTGATAGACTTGTAATTTACGAAGACCAGTATTTTATGAAACAGGCCTCTGGGGGCATTCTTTTAAACTAAAAGTACAAAAAAGTAGAATAAATGGAAGAAAATTTTTCTTTTGTAATAGAAATGTGTCAAAATGGAATGCATTATCACAAGAGCAAATAACAGCTAAATCACTTGCTGCGTTTAAAAAATCGTTAAAATAATGGCTCATGTTAGGGCTATAAAGAGCCTTTGAGCCATTTTCTATCTAAACCATGTTTTTTGGTTGATGTGGCGAACGTAATCGGTTCGCATGTTGTTGTCAAATTTTGTATTGGTTTATTTAGAATAAACACTTTGTCTTGTCTTGTCTTGTCTTACTCACATATATTTAATTGTGAGTACTAAGTTTAAGCTCAGGCTCACAATAAATCTCAGGCTCAAGCTCAAGCTCAAAATTAGCCCAAGCTAATTATTTAATTGTGAGCTTGACTCTAAAAAATAAAAATATATATTATACTTTACTAAAAGATATTTAAATTCTGAAAAAGAAGCCTTAATAGATTATGCCATTATAACAACATTATTTCAGTCAATTTAAATGGAATTTTTATCTTAAAGTCATAATAAAAATCTTGTTTAATTTTGATAATGGAACAACTCAATTTACGTAAATAAATAAATCCAATTAAATTCACGCAAATTAATGAAAAATATGGCATTATTATGACATAACTCAAAGAAATGTGCCATTTTAAAGTCTATTCAAAAGGCAGTTTATTCAACGGCTTATATGTACGCCACTCTTTATGCAGGACTTAAAGATTTTTTGATAAATTGCATATGTTTTACCCATGGTTCTAGCTGTTGGCTTTGCACTTTCATTTAAAAAACACTAAATTTTCTACAAAAAGAATGTGCGTTGGAATAAACAATTAAAAATGCAGAAAAAATACTAAATTGATAAAAAATATTAAAAATTTCAGTCTTCATATTACATTTTTTTGCAAAGCTCCTTTTATATTTAAATTTAATTATACAAAAGGTATATGACTTTTAGTGTTAGTATTGAGAGATTTTGTTTTTTTGAATCAATATAACTGTTTTTGCTAAAACAGTGCAATAAAACTTGATAAATCTATAAAATCAAGAAAAGCATCATGTTGTAGTTTGTCTGATTTAATAAAACATTCGTAGTTAAAATATTACTGTTTATATATATTGTCATTTTTGCACGCCACGAGGCCTTACATTTATTTTTTAATTAAAACCCCTAATTTTATCTGAAATTTGATATGTTAGTTAAGTGAAATAAATTTCATATGTTAGTTAAATCAAGTGTTTTGCAGTGTTTTCTGGATTGTCTTGGTGTTTTACAGTCTTAAATTTAAAATTTTTTTCCCGTGGGAAGGTATTTAACCCCTCTCAAGTCGTCCCAAAAGGATCCATTGCTGCTCTTCTGCCCTTGGACCTCATTTGAAAGCTCTATCCACCCATAGCCCCCATTTCTGCGGACAACGGTCATTCCCTTCTGTGCTTCCGCCATACGATTATCATAAAATCTATGCTATTCTCAACTGCAAGAATTAGAATTGCACGTTAACTAAAACCTGTAAAATGACGTTTCGTTTGTTTAAAAAAATGAATGTTGAATGGCTAAGTAAAAAAGAAAATTTACTAAAGCTGTTTTTTTGTTGAAAAAATAAAAATAGGCCATGGGGTAACAAAATAATTTAGAGCCAATTACATCAGCCGATCAGAGTTTATAAATGTTAGAGGGTTCATTGAGACTGGTTGACATAAGTAATGCTGAAATATTTTGATTTGCTCGGTTACTTCATGGGTCCCTATTTTTATTTTTTAAACAATTAAACGACAAATTTGGTTTGCATTGACTTAATAAGAAAAACAGTAACAAAAAATAGAAAGTAAACAGAAAATACCGAGATTAAAACACATAAAAAAATTTAAGCAAAAATACTAAAAATAATTAAGTTTAAGTTTATAGCCTTATAGTTTTGACCGCTAAATTTTATTTTAAGTTTGATAGAGTTTGTACGGACCTTTCATTATCGCAGATACCACCAAGGCGTTTAGTATGAGGAGCGCGGAAAAGGGCACCAAAAACTGGGTAACCAAATAAAGCACCGTGTAGTAGCCGACGTAGTAGACCTGCTCAACGCGCAGGAACTTCTGGCTGAACAATTCTTCGGCGTTCGGCATGCGATATTCCCAAAATCGGACGACTTTCAAAGGAACGCCAAGTGTCAACAATATCCAATTCGCGAAAAAAGGTTTGGATTTTTTAATTTTAAAACAATTCGGAACCCTATGTAGCCGAAATTAATTTAATGGTTTTTTTAAATCAACAAAGCAAAAAATAATTATTAAATCGATAGATATAAATATCGTATTTTAATTGATTTTACAGAGGTTTGTTGACACTTTACCGTTGTAGAAGACTGAAAAAACGCAGACGAAAGCCAAAGACGTCCAAGATCTCCTGATTGTGCAAAAGTGCAGGGACTTTCATCGGATGCGGGGTGAATAACATTTCTGTAGGAAAATGTTTCAATAAAATTTATCCGGGATATTTTAATATTGATAATACTGTAAACTCGAGATTCAAATATTTTAATAAGCAATTAGTATTTATTTTAGTAAATTTTAACATTCGCCGCGGTATTTATTTACTTAAAAAATATTTTAAATTCGATAATTCACTCGTCGGTCAAAAGATGTCCATATTAATTTGATTATAATAATTAATTTGACAGAATTAAGCCTTATTAATGGGGTAAAAACTTATTTTTTGGGCGCATGGATAGAAACAGCTAAACTAGTGATAGCCAAAGGTTGAGCTCCCTCCCCCCCTGCGTTGCTAGGGGCAGCTAAAAGACTCGGGGAAAAATGCCTAAAAAAGGCGCCTCAAGATAAGATACAGCGGTTTGATCAAAATAGATATAAGTTAAATTAGGAGGCACGACTAAATTTTTTGACGGAGACAGACAGGAAGCAACTAAATGTTCTCTGTACAAAATAAAAAAACTGTCTTTCAATTTAATCCACTTTATTTAGTTAAATCAATTTGTGCTGTCTATAACTTTTCACTGCCCTATAAAATGAATATTTTTCGCCACTATAATGCTGTAATTACACTACGCTGGACATTTTGTCATTAACCTGCTGGATATAAATAGACAATTTTAACATCCTCTACAAAGTAAAATTAAACAATTAAGATCACATTGGAATGCGTATACCTTTTTAATTGTACATACTACAAAATGTACTTCTTAAATCGTCGTCAAAGGAAACACTGATCGCATATATTACCGTTTTTTTATGACATGGTGATGTTACTTATTTTGAAACTACTCATTTTAATACATTTTAATCTTATTGTGTAGAATACTCCCGATATCAACACGAGTTACGATAAATACCACAAATAATTAAATATGTTTTCATTCAGTTAAACACCGTGCACCTTGAGAGGATGACAGACGGCGATATAGCGTTCCACAGTAAGAAGAACCATCGTCCAAATCGAGGCTGTTTGTGCCATCATAGCGAACGGGTAAAGATAGACCAGAAGGTAGTGATTTGATAGCTAGCCAACCGAAGTACTGTAAAATTATTCCCTGAGTTTAACAAAAATCATCCAATCTCACGTAATCCAGATTGTTATCAGATTCACAACGGTTACATTCCATGAATTCTTTGGTTGAAAAATATACTAAATCTACTATTCATCATACTGAAAGACAAATTAGCTGCTTATGCAAATTAAACGACCCTACATACAAATTATTTCTTACGTAAGATTCATCGATTATCCAAATAACAAGCAAATATCTTTTTGCGTAATTAATTTAAATCACATCTGAGAAAACCTTGAAAAAGTATTAATGTATGTTTTAAAATGTAAAAAAATGTATATAATAATAAATGCGTACGTACTGGCTAAAAAACTTTAGTAAATAATCAAGTAATTATAAATGTGTAAGTATTCTTTAGTACCAGCTAAACAATCATATAATTTTTTTCATAATCAACCATTTAATTGGTGTTATGTATAATCATTGCCCTAAACCTTTACAAACGCTTATAATGTTTAAAATCCATTGTGAAGTTTTATAACTGGGCTTTCCATAAGCAGTGAGGTTTTTGAGACAGAAAGATAATTTTTAGTTTACACATTACCCGGGACAGAAGTCAATTCTGGGTTTTCTATTTTTAGTCTAGTTCATTTTGTCTTATTTCGGTGTGTTATATTTTCGACTTATAAAGAAACATCTCAAGTGACGTCAAACCAAAAATAATTATATAGTATTATATATTTTTGATCAAACTAGCTATCGACACACTACCGGTGTGATGGCTAGGAATCTAAGTGCGGTTGGGCTTTTATCCTCGGCCGCCAAACCCACAGCCGCGAAACACGGAACCGCCAGCAGAAGTAGAAGAGAGTCCACAACACTCAGCCCCTGAACACGATAAATATAAAGTTTCAGAACACAGTTTCACACTCTTTAAAGAAATATATATATATATACTAGCCTTGAAAAATGCTCTAAGAATAGAGCAGGAAAAAAAGGCGATTTTTCCCCGGGCGTATGTTTAGACAGAAAAGATGTGGACTAGTCTGAGATGGAGAGTATGTGGACTATAGAAAGTTTGCATTTGGTTTGGCCAGCTGCTCACTAAATAAAAATTTCTACCATATGATAATGATTTGTTTATACATTGATCTAATCACACAGCACTGTTGCATTTTTTTTAGTTTGATGAAATGTCAATTGAAAAAATCATACTCGCAGCAATCTTTGACAAGCGCGAAATCGCCACTTTTTCAAATTTATAGTTGTTTTTTACACCTACAAATATAACCTTCAAATTGAAAAAGTGGCAATTTCGCGCTTGTCAAAGATTGCTGTGAGTAGTGTGATTTTTTTAATGACAGAAAATTGACATTTCATCGAAACTAAAAAAAAATGCAACAGTGCTGTGTTTGATAATGTATTAAACAAATCTTTTTTTGGTTTTTTTTTTTGTGGGTGTT
Organism: Microlaimidae sp. YZB2_3; assembly: GCA_030248175.1. Lineage (NCBI taxonomy): Eukaryota > Metazoa > Nematoda > Chromadorea > Desmodorida > Microlaimidae > Microlaimidae sp. YZB2_3. The sequence goes on along the minus strand of JASAMX010021006.1, from coordinate 21,912 downwards.
TTTTTTTTTTTTTTTTTTTTTTTTTTTTTTTTTTTTTTTTTTTTTTTTTTTTTTTTTTTTTTGTTTTTTTTAACAGTTTTTATGAATACATATTATTGACCAATAAAAAGTAGCTGCAGGTCTGTTCTAATTAGGGGGCTATACTGTTTTGGGTGTAGCGACTTTGGTGCGTGCGCCGCGCATGATTGCAATTAGAATTCTTAAAATAAAAATAATAATAAGCAGAACATGAATTACAAAATTTAGCCACGTTTTCTAAGTATATAGAAATAGAAATATAACCTTTAAATTGAAAAAGTGGCGATTTCGCGCTTTTCAAAGATTGCTGTGAGTATAATTTTTGCCATTGACATTTCATTAAACTAAAAAAATGCAACAGTGCTGTGTGATTACATCTCAGACTAGTCCACATCTTTTCTGTCTGAACATACGCCCGGGGAAAAATCGCCCCTTTTTCTTGCTCTATTCTTAAAGCATTTTTCAAGGCTAGTCTACCACTTTTTTTGAATTAAATTAAATTAAAAAATAGCCTAATAAACTATAGTTTTAAGTGCGCAATGACACATGTTTATAATAATTCCGGTGCCGAGATATACTTTTTCAAATAAAAAATAATAAGAAGAAGAAGATAAATTTAAATTACAAAATTTACCCACGTTGTTTAATTATAGTTAGTGCGGTGCAGTTGCGCTCCAGGCAAAGTTTATCTACGTTCTCTATATATAGTTGGTGCGATGCCGTGCGCCAATGATTGCAATTATAGTTTTTAAAGTAAAAATAATAATAATAATAATAATAAGATGATGAACATGAATTACAAAATTTACTCACGTTCTCTAAGTATAGTTGGCGCGGTGCCGTGGGTTAAATTGCAGTGTGGCACCCCGCACCACCCATAATTACCGGCGCGTGGCACTCTCGCTCCACCGACGCTTATTATTATTTTTTAATAAATAAAACTTTGAATTAATTTTGTCATCAGTAATGCAAGAATAAAAAAAAGTACTCTGTTGTTTTTGCCATTTTCTGCGCGGTTGAAGCAAATGGCGCTGGGAACTGGTTCCGTTTCTGCCACCAATTAAAACCCGTCTGCTTTTTTTGTGCGGTTTCTATGAGGGGATTTTGGTTGTCTGCTCTGTCTGTACAATCCTTATTGTTGCCAAAAGGCTGTTATTGTGGGGTTGGGATTTTTTATTTGTCTATTTATCAAATTCTTTATTTTGATCAATAAATCAATAACAAGGACCTAAATGAAAAAAGTGCTTCCTAAGAAAGTTGCGTAATTCCTTCTTCTTTCTAATGAGCCCATGTTTTTTTTCGATCAATCAGTAACGAATGAGGAATATCGCTTTTAAGGATGGAGCGTTGGAATAATAATAATAATAATAATAATAATAATAATAATAAGAAGAAGAAGAAGAAGAAGAAGGTTCTGAATTTCAAAATTTACCCACGTTCTCTAATAATGGTTTCCGCGGCGCCATGGGGCTAAATCGCCCCGTGGCGCTCCCGCGCCACCCATGAAATATCGGCAGGTAGGGGGCAAAAAGAATCATGTGTTCTTAAATGACGCACTCCGTTCTTACTTACCGAGATATAATTAAAATGGGTCAGTCCTTGAAACAATCATACACAAACAATCATACACATAATTTTTGCTTCTCTCGAGATGTTGTAATAGTATAATAGGGTACTGACTAAAATTCGGCCAGGCTTAATTTCGGCTACCGGCTCTTTTATTTGACATGCGCAAAGCAATTAAATGAACTGCGTATGCTATATAAATCGTCATGTCATCTCTATCTAGCTATACGCAAACTTTGCGCATGGCAAAAATAACAGCCTATGGCCAAAGTTAAGGCAGGCCGATTTAAAAATTAATTAGAGATTTAAAAAAAGCACCGTTGGGGTTGGGCATTTTACCGTGAGTAAAACGTTGATGGCGGAATTGCGACCGAGGAGTCTGTAGATCCAAACGGAGACGCCGTTGGTGAGCACCCCGACCCCCGTCGTGGCGATTATGACCCAGGGAAGAACGGCATGGATGGAATCGAAAATGCTGGACGGTGTGGAAGAGAAGTTGGAAGAATTATTCATGCCGAAGCTTATTAGTGTATAACACAGAAGAAAAATGTGGCGCCGACCGTTTTGTTTAACCGCACCAGTAGCCAAATCTGCATTTTTTTGTAATAGTTTTTTTACACGGTCTCAATAAAGAAAAAGGTAAATTTTCTCATTTTAATATCCTTCATGAACGTTTTCATATCCAACTTTTTGCATGTAATGGTTGTTTTGAAACCGAAAATACTAATGTTGTTTGTTCCGCAATAAAGGTTCACTAAAATAAAACCAAAATAAAATTATTATTTTATATTTATGGAATTTACATAATATAATGGATGGTTATAATATAATGTGTTGATTTGTATGTATTGTGACGTTTCAAAACGTGATGCTAAGATTCATAAAGTCCACACTTTTTCATTTTTATTATAATTATTTAAACTTTATAGAACACTGTTACTATAAAGGTCTATTCATACTTATGACAAAACGTCCTTTGGACAAAGTCCAAAGGACAAAAGTCCTTTGGACTTTGTCCAAAGGACAAAGTCCAAAGGAAAAAGTCCAAAGGACTTTGTCCAAAGGACTTTGTCCAAAGGACAAAGTCCAAAGGGAAAAGTCCAAAGGACAACGTATTCATACTTCTTGTCCTTTGGACTTTTCCCTTTGGATTTTGTCCTTTGGACAAAGTCCAAAGGACAAATTCTGAGTAGCGTTCATACTTCGTCCAAAGGACAAAGTCCAAAGGACGTTTTGGCTTGTCCAAAGGACGTTTTGTCATAAGTATGAATAGACCTTAAGTGGGTGTAATCAATAATGTTTAAAGAACGAAAATCACATTATTATTTGCAATATTGTTACAATGTTAAAATTTTTAAGTATAAAACATTTCATGTATTTTTTTTTATGTTTTATATTAGTTAACTCTTTAGACAACTTTCACTAGATTTTTTGAAAACTTTTGGGCCAGATTTACTGAGGACTGGGACGTTTTTTATCCAGACCGGTACCTGATTTTCAGTCTCGATTCAGTTTATTCATTGGAAAGGTCATCGGTATTTTTTTTGGACTTCTTCCAGATTTTTTGGACTTTATACGTAATTAGTGATATATAGAAAAGTTCAACATTTTTTTATTCAATTACTTTTGATTTAAAATTTACTCACCATTTTTAATAGCCTATGATCTACGAGCAACACCCATTTCGAAAAATGGAGTGGTAGACCGGGTGAATATTTTTGGACCCATTCCACTTTTCGATGACAAAATTGGACTGGGACCGAAAATAAGGAACCGGTTCGGGCGAAAAACGATTTTAGTCCATCCACAGTGAACTGGTTTCAAAAGTTTTATGAATACCAGTGGTTCTTTATTTTTTAACTACCAGGTAACATAAACTATATGGTTTAAATATCCCTGTGATAGTAACTAAAAAAAAGGTAAACCCACTGTGGCTGCAACAGTTGTTCGTTGGATTAAAAAATGCCCCCCATTATGTAACCACTCAAATCACGACAATCTATCTGACGTCACTTTATCTACCAATTGGATTTGATTTAATACGAAGTATTTGTTTATCCATGTGTTTTTGAACTTGATACTTCGAAGTTGACGTGGCGCAATCGGTTAAAGGAGCACTGTCACAAATCAAATTCCTATAACGCCCAAACCGGACTGCTCCTTTAATACTGAATCGATTCAGCTGAAATTTAAAAATGTTGTAGCCTTGTAGTGGAGCACTCTAAATACCAAAGTTGAGTTAGGTAGGTGTTGTATTAAAGGAGCAGTCCGGTTCGGGCGTTATAGGAATTTGATTTGTGACAGTGCTCCTTTAAGGCGCAGTCACTTTGACGGAGGTGAGAAAGTCGATCCCTCGCAAAACCAAATTTTCATTTTTATAAATTTTTTTGATTTTTTTATAGTGTAAATTCCATTCACATAAATATAAAAACAAAAACATTATTTGTTTCCTACTTCTTTGTCAATTTGTCAAATTTTTTGTCATTTGGATTCTAAAATAATAATACTAATAATTCACAAATAATATTTATGTGAGTACAAAACTGAGTTTTTGCTTTTTTCACATGCAATTGGTTTACTACTGAACGCTTTGCAGTGAAAACTATTAAGAAAAACCTTAACATTTGATTTATTAATTATAATTTGCACAGACGCATTGAATTTTCTAAAAATTGCTGATCTTGTGTGAACGAAAAAATTTTTCCTCATGAAAGTTATGTGGGCGTGTCTAAGTTAGTCACGTGAGCAAACTGTTGCAGCTACGTTTAGTTTACCATAATTAAAACAATTTACCAAGCAAAATACATACACAATAAAAGTTCCAAAATAATATTTAATAGTCGAATTTCCCTCTTTTTTCCCTGTTAAAATAATTTTTAATATGAATTGTTTTTATATTTGGTTTCGCACCGAAAAACCCATTTAAGATGCATAATCAAATTTCTCATTTCAAAAAACCCAACTACTTTTATTATTAAAAGTAAAAGTAATAAATACAACATTAGCATTTTGTTTTTAAACCTAAAAGCAGGTATTACAAATAAGTTTTTAATTAAATAAAAAGAATCACACCAGGCAGTTGATTTTAATTATTCATGCAATTATTTAATATGCACAAAAACGTCTAATCCATAATAAAGGCTTTGGTTTTTTTTGTTTTTTTGTTTTTTTTTTGTTTTGTTTTTTTTTTTTTTGTTTTTTTTTTTTTTTTTTTTTTGTTTTTTTTTTTTTTTTTGTTTTTTTTTTTTTTTTTTGTTTTTCTCTTTTTTTTTTTTTTTTTTTTTTTTTTTTTGTTTTTTTTTTTTTTTTTTTTTTTTTTTTTTTTTTTTTCGTTTTTTTACTTCTTTTGGACCAGCCTGGTTTTACGGAGGTAGAACAACTCTTTTTAAAATTTTTGCCATTACAATTCCACGTATGTGTCTATATGTGTGAATGTGTGCGTGCGTGCGTTCGTGCGTACGTACATGCGGGCGTGCGTGCATATGCGTTTATGTCTGTGTGTCTGTTTGTGTGTGTGTGTGTGTGTGTGTGTGTGTGTGTGTGTGTGTGTGTGTGTGTGTGTGTGTGTGTGTGTGTGTGCGTGCGTGCGTGCATGTCTGTGTCTGTGTGTGCGTGTGTGTGTGTGTGTGTGCGTGCGTGCGTACGCGCGTGTGTGTTTGTGCGTGCGTGCGTGCGTGCCTCGTGCGTGCGTGTGTCTGTGTATGTGTGTGTGTGTGCGTGCGTGCGTGCTTGCGTGTGTGCGTGTGTGTGTGTGTGTGTGTTTGTGGATTAGGTCGCGTGCTGTGTATGTGTGCGTATATGTTAAATTAAAACACTCTTGCAGGTCTCGCGGATAATGATGCCCTAAATTTTATTGATAATCACGATACTCAGCGAGGAGGTGCCGCCCTAACCTACAAAGATGGAAATCAATATGCCATGGCTGTGGCGTTCATGCTGGCCTACCCTTACGGCTATTCTAGGGTCATGAGTAGCTTCTATTTTCGTTCTTCCGATCAAGGACCTCCAAGCAGTGGATCGCCTAATTTCCTGGTACATCACTTAAGTTTACAGATACTTTGATTTAAAAAATGGCAAGTTTGCAGCTTGTCGGGCGCAAATGTACCTGAACCATTAAGAGGAATTATATTTGACGAGTCAAACTGTTTTTTGAATAAAAAGTGAAAGTCATGATTAAGAATTCATCTCAATACTTTTTGCGAGGAATTAGAATGTCTTTCATATAAACAATAGCTTAATACAGGGTAGTATCGAGAATTTAAAATTTTAATACAGGTTTATTCTTAATTTAACTTCCAACATTTACGAATTTTACGATTGACTCATATAAGTGACATTAAATCCGTTTTATTTGATTGATTGCATATGTACATGGCTCCCTATTTTATTTCCTAAGCAAATATACCACCAAGATCTGGTTTTCCTTTACAATAAAAACTCGGCATATTCCGAAAAAAAGTTTATGCTTTCAGTGTAAACACATTTGTTGCTTGATGAAAAATTTATAAAAATTTTTTTCCGTTGTCTAATAAGCTATTTAAGTTTTATTTATTACATACGCTATTAAAATTGTATGATTGCGCGCTATCTATTTATCCAGTTCCCGTGATTGGTTGATTCTTTGGTTACAACATGAAACCTTCGTATGTCCCAGATCGTACTTAGGTCATACATAATTTTTATGCGTGATCAGTGCCAATGAGCGAACAAATTGAATTGTTTAAAGGTTTACGGTAGCAATATGCAGATTTTATTGACGGATAAGTGTATTGTATTACGTATTACAGTGTATTTCACATTGCAAAAATTTGCATATTGCTACCGTAGAGTTTTAACCATTTCAATTTGCTCGCTCACTAGGCACTAATCACGCACAAAAAGTATATACAACCTAAGTACGATCTAGGTCATATGTAGAGTTTACCGTGGTAAGGTTTACAAACGACATTTTTCATACAAAAATACCACTACCGTGACACAAAGTTTTCATCTTTATCGTACGAAGGTTTCACGGTTGTAACGTGTGAAAAGGCGATCACGGGAACGGGTTAATATAACCGCACAGCGCAAGCGCTATTCATACGCTTCCCTGCTGTTAATTTGGACTGAATCATTTTATGAACCATAATATTTAACAACAAGTCTTTTTGATTTAGACAACAAGCCCTCGATTCAATTCAGACCAAACTTGTGATTCAGGCAGCGGATGGGTGTGTGAACACCGCTGGCCGGTTATTAGAAACATGGCTAAGTTCAGGTAAAATCAGTGAGAAAGGCAGGTTATTCGAAATATAAAAAATTCAGGTAAAATTCATAAGAATAAAAAACTATTAAAAACACTGCTGAATTCGCAGGTAAGATCTTTGATAATGGGAAACTGTTAGAAACACAAAAATCTGGTAAACGCTTCAGCGCTGTAGTGCAATTTAACTAAAATTAAAAGAACATTAACAAAAACAAATTGATAATGGTTTTACAAAAAATATAATGGTTCAAACGTTATAACAACAAGTGGTTGGATCAACACGGTTTTAGACTTATTCGTGCAATAAAAACATTGTATGGTTTAAAACTGATCAAATTTACTCATAAGAATCAGAGCCCATTTACCTTATAATTGCCTACCTACAAAACACAAACATAAACAAATGTAAACACACAGATACACATATATGCAAATACCAACACAAGCACAAAAGCACGCGCACACACACACACACACACACACACACACACACCCACACAGACCCACACACACAACCACACACACATACACACACACACACGCACGCACGCACGCACGACACACACACACACACACATACACACACACACACACACACACACACACACACACACACACACACACACACACACACACACACACACACACACACACACACACACACACACACACACACACACACACACACACACACACACACACACACACACACACACACACACACACACACACACACACACACACACACACACACACACACACACACACACACACACACACACACACACACACACACACACACACACACACACACACACACACACACACACACACACACACACACACACCACACCACACCACATCACACATCCCCAAAATGTCTAATCTAACATGTAACCAGAGATATTCCGTCATTGGGTTTTTACGCAACTTTAGTTTTTGTTGGTATTATAAAAACTACATAAGAAATAAAAAATGAGACACTAAGAACAAACTGCTTAAAAAAAGGTCCTGTGTAAATGGGAGAAGAAATCCCTTGCGAGAAGAAATTCTCTTTAAAATAGGACCTTTCAACTTTTGGTACCATTTAAATGGGATCCCATTTAAATAACTCATTAATTAAACCAATCTAATGTAACTTATTTAAATGGGGTCCTATTAGAATGGGAGTTATTAATGTATCACATTTCAATGGGATTCCATCAGAATGGGAGATTTTAAATGGGATCCCACTAAATGGAAAAGTCCAAAGGCCCTAATGAAATGGGATCTTCCCTCGCTTTTTTTCAGTCAGTTTGTTTTAATTGTTTCATTTCTCCTTTATTAAATGAACAATCACCACGGTTAATTCAATTTACACAAAGGACTCGAGATGAATTCAAAGTAATTGGTATATGACGCTGATGAACTAAAAAATGAACATAAAAAGTTTAGACAAGCAACTATTTTGCTCTTTTTTTCAACATTTTACTAAAACAAACGATTGTCTATATTTTTGTTACTCATGTTTTATTAGTTAAGCACCGTTGTATACGAATTATTTCCATTTCTTCTCGAGGCCTTTGTGTACATTGAATTAATCGTCGTTATTGTTTATATTTTTGATATTATTATCTAAGTATTAAGAAACTGTGTTTTACTTAGGCTTTAACAACATCAAATTAAAATTGTGATTTTGTTACCCTGATAAAGAAACCATAAATTCATTAAGTTATGATGACAAAATCTATAAACAACATGGATCCTAAACAATGACTATATACCTTAATTTTTCTAATCAATCTAAACATAACCTTAAAACCAAGCTAAATTTTATCATGATAATGTTTTTGAAAAATGTTAAATAATTGAAGAGTTTTAAAATACGCCCGACTTTAAAAAAAATTGTGAGTATTTAATGATATTTATGATTGTTTTGCCGTCAGGTCCGTTACCAGCGGGCAGCCAGTTGGAAATTTCGCCACCAGAGATCACAGTATAGCCTTCAGTCGCGGGAACAAAGGTTTTTTTGCAGTAAACAGCAACATCGATGGTTGGTCCCATAGCTTTCAGACTGGGCTTATGTCGGGAACATATTGTGACGTCATCAATGGAGCCATTACCAATGGGGGTTGCACAGGTTATTTTAGACTTCCATATTCTTTAAAAAATTACAATTTAAAAAGTTTGGCTTTTGAAGGTTTAGTTCCCGCTATTTTCCATTTTATTTTTTGTTGTAACCGTCATCATATAGTTTTGAAAATATGCACGCATATGCCTATTTTTAAAATGTATAACTACATAACATGAATTAAAAAAAATGATTGTTGTAGGCGCTAGTATACATGTGAATACAAATGGATACGCCCAAATAACAGTTCCTTCCCCAACTAACAGTGTACATGGGATGGTGGCCATACACACTGAAAGCAAGTTGGGTTCTCAAACAACAACGGCTGCTGCACAAATTTCCTCAAGTGAGTTAAGGCTATAGTTCATACTTCGTTCAAATTGTCCAAAAAACAAAGTCCAAAGACTTTTTAACAAGCCAAAACTGTCTTTTGGTATGGCCAAAGGTGTCTTTTGGATAATCCAAACATGTCCTTTGGACAATTTAAGAGGGTTGTTTTTTGAACAAAGTATAACGTTTTTTTAAATATTAAACAATAATAATAAACCATAAACACCTATGTACTTTGCAATTTCCTAGAAACCTATTTTTAACCTTGCAAACGAATAAAAAAAACCTTGTAAGATTTAGGCACAGTGTCTGCAAAATTAACGCACTCTTCTGGACAGCCGGATGTCTCAACAACCCAAAATCCATCTTGGTACAATACGGTTATTTTTCTTCAGCGAAACACTGTTGTCGGTCAAAACGTGTTCATCAGAGGAGGAATAGATCAGTCTCACAGGAGTATGCGTTTTTTATGATTTTGTGATGAAGACAAAGGAATTTAGAACCATATATTGAAACCTTTGAAAAGTCTTGGGAATTCGGAGCCAAAATTAAAAGTTATTCTAAAACCTATAGTTCTAAGGATAATACAAATTCCAAATTTTATAAAGCTGTAAGATCCCATTTTTTGCTAATCCAAGTTACCAAATTTGTTTTGACGGCTCCAAGTGTGCTACTTACGGGTTCCAAGACCCTATAACACTTTTATTTGTCGGATTCTCTCTGTAAAAATTGCTGGAGAATTGCGCCGCTTCCTGGTAATCCAAGAGCAATAAAACATTGGAGTACATTTATAGGTGTAAAAAAGCTCTGCCTGTGAATTGGATGAATGTTAATTCAGAGCGTGCCAAGTTTCCAAAAGACCAGATGAATGGCGCAAAAAACGTATTTACACTGAAGTCAAATGATATGCAGATATTGAGTGAAAGTTTGGTGATTTTTACACACTAGGGAATAAATTTTAAGACTGACATGTTTTAGTTCAAGTGAAATGGATCCAAACACAATGCACTGGATGAATGCATACAGACTGTGTGTACTCGCACTAATATGCCAATGTTACAGTCTATACTGTTTCGAGCAGAGCAATGTTAATGACTGGTTACAGACTGGGTGTACTTGCACCAGTATGCCACTGTTACAGTCTATACTGTGCGAAACAATGTTAATAAGCTCTTTACAGCATTATAAAAGTTACATTGTCTGTAATAATTCTAGCTCAAGAGCACGATCTAAGCTAAAGTAGACTTATTTCAAGTCTACTTTCATTATATAAACTAAACATTGTTAGATCTATTTAGTTGCTTAGTTGACTAAAACCAATGGCATAGTCTATACTGGGTGCCGTTTTCATACATTTTATAGAGCAGGGTAAAAACAGCAGAGCTTAGTAGACTCTTATACAACAGAGTAAAAAATTTTATTCAAAGTGTGCTGGGAAAATTCTAACTCAAGTGCAAATAACCCAAGCCCAATGTATTACACCACATGAATTGAAAGAACTTGAACTAAGGTGTATCAGTTAAATGAATTTTCTAAATAAGTTGTGACATCAATTTGCAGATAATCGTATGAAAACGGATGGATTTTAATAGTATGTTGTAGAAAAAGGTCTAAATAGCCAAAAACTTGTGTTCTAATTTTGTTTAATATCTGTCAAACATTAAATCAATGGACTATTAATATAAAAATGAACATATAGTATATTTGTGTATGGGTGACTTTTGGGTATGTAGATTTATTGCGTGTCTAAAATTGCTTAATTTAAACGTGTTTTGACTCAAAAACTTTGTGTCGTCTAGTGAAAAATTTCTGGTCAAGGTTTTACTATTCCTGATTTATAAAAAAACAGCAAATCCATACTTTTTTATAAAGTTATGATACGTACACAATATTTATTTTTCAGCAACTTGTCCGTCCAATAATCTGGCACTCTCCTCAAATAGATGTGCAATGGCCATAAGACACAAAACTGAAGTGCCTGCATCTTTTGTGGAATATCGAGCTTGGGAGAAAGGGGACAATTATTTAGATTGGTATGGTGCCGAGCCAGGACAAGGTAAATTCAAAAATATCTTTGTCGTTACAGTAACTGGAAAATTAACTGCTGGTTGTACAAAATTTAAAAAAATTAATATTTAAAATTTTCAGCGCCTTCGTTTTAATTACCACAGAGCTTATAAAAATATAAAAAACAGTTAAATTTTTAGTGGTAAAAACTTTTTTTTTCCGAAATTATTGGAACAAAATAAAACGTATTAATAAAAAGTTGCTTTTAAAAGCAATGGATTTTAATAATGCAGGGTTTTTGATTCTGTATTGAACATGTTCCACCACTTTGCAGTCCTGCGCGATATAAGACATTATTTTTTTGTAGCTTTATAGTACTTCACAGACTTGCAAGACTTACATAATTCATATCTCTATATTGTATTAAATTTACATCCGCCTTTAAAAATTAATACTTTTCAAACATCTTGACAACGGGAGCAGTCATACTTGTGTGACGAACCAAATTAGAACCGAAAATAACCAGGTGCTGAAAAATTTAGACAACCAAATTTATTGAAAAATATCGCCAATACAGAAAAATTAACCCGTAATTTCCAAAGTAGACTCTGGCGTGCTATTCATTACACCATAGGCCGGACAGGGAAAGGGTAAAGATAATCGCGTTTTTTAACGCTTGCACTTTGAGTTTTCACGGAAGGGACACAAAATTTTCGATGATATAGGTCAGTACTATGGAATTTCCGCAGAAGGAACTCCTTTGGCATGGTCTACCAATGATCCAAACAATATTGGATATCAAAAACTTAACAAATATGGTCCTGGGTATTGGATTGTTTACCTCTCTATGAACTGCACTAATTCCGTTAACGGCTGGTTTGAATTTAAAGCAAGTTTTGCATTGCATTGATTTTTAATATTATTTTTTAAAACAAAAATTGTTATTGACGTGATAAAGGTTTTTACGGTTGTCTTCAAGAACACATCATAAAATACAAATTAATTTTTGGGCTTCGCCTAGGGTGCTTAGGAAAACAACGTTTTCTGTTTATGGTTTCAAGTATCCATAAAGGTCTATTCATACTTATGACAAAACGTCCTTTGGACAAAGTCTAAAGGACAAAAGTCCTTTGGACTTTGTCCAAAGAACAAAGTCCAAAACACAAAGTCCAAAGGGAAAAGTCCAAAGGGAAAAGTCCAAAGGGAAAAGTCCAAAGGGAAAAGTCCAAAGGACAACGTATTCATACTTCTTTTGTCCTTTGGACTTTTCCCTTTGGACTTTTCCCTTTGGACTTTTCCCTTTGGATTTTGTCCTTTGGACTTTGTCCAAAGGACAAATTCTGAGTAGCGTTCATACTTCGTCCAAAGGACAAAGTCCAAAGGACGTTTTGGTTTGTCCTTTGGACTTTGTCCAAAGGACAAATTCTGAGTAGCGTTCATACTTCGTCCAAAGGACAAAGTCCAAAGGACGTTTTGTCATAAGTATGAATAGACCTTAAGGGTTTTTTATGATATATTTTATGTCATTGAAATCTGGTTTTTTGGTATTTAATGGTATGTCGTTTTTATTGTCATAGTGTTAAGTTAAGTTTTTCTTTACAAATAAGTTTTTACATTAAAACAATAAATTTGTATTCTGTAACAATTGAAAATTTTTATTATTGTGGAATCAAACATAAAGTCGTGTATTGCTGATTTTCTAGGCGCTGCGGCAACTTAGCGAAATTCACTATCGACTTTTTCATTATTGTAATTGATTTACTATAGCATAACTGACTTAATTTCAGCCACCTTCTTTATTTTTTTCGATAAGTTTTTTTGGCTCTTCTAATCAAGCCTAGATTTGGTCTTCAAACGACAGCTATTTTTGTTATTCCAGTGCAAAATTTAGGAATTTCTGTTACACTTAAAAATCAGTGAAGGTTTAAACTTTTTGTATGATGGCCGAAGTTAATGCGCGTGCCATTAAGTAGTGTTGTAAAAAGTAATGATTTTGGATTATTTTGAGTAAAAGTAAATGTAATTTGAAAAATTTTAATTTAAGTAAAGTAAGAGTAAAAATAAGATCTATTTTTTTAAGTAAAAGTAAGAGAAAAAATATAATAAAAGTAATTTTGAAACGGAGAAAAAACACGTGGTTTTTGAAGCTCCAAAGTTCTGTTCTAAAGTTTTTTGCTATTTTTTTATGTATACATTATCAGTTTAAAAAGTTTTTGGTCAAAATAAATGGTTTTGGCGTGTTAGCGGCTTAAAAAATTTTTTCTGCCAGTCATTTTACAGCAAGCTCATAAGGAATCTACTCATGGAAAATACTTATATTAATTTAAGTATTTGCAGGAAAAATCCGAAAAAAAATAGTAAAAGTAATTAAAATTGCAAACGTTGAGTGTAAAAGTAATTGAAATTTCCAAAGCCAAGTAAAAGTAAAAGTAAACCAAAATCCGCTACTTTTATTAGTTTAAGTAAAAGTAAAAGTAACTTTTTACAACACTACCATTAACATGGGCCACCTAGAAAAAACTGGCTATAACTATTGCTAAAATGAACAATAAATATTTTTAAAGGTTGTAAATTTACCCTTAGGTATTTTTTATGGTACATATAACTTAATTTTTCCCGTTTTAGTTATTATCAAGACTTTAAATAATTATGTTAAAATCTTAAAAAAACAAAAGGTTTAATAACACGTGTTTTTGTTGAATTTTTTTTGGTGTGAAAAAATATTTCAACATAAAATGGCTCCAGTTACAGCCAGCCAACTTTAAAGAAATTTTGGTAAAAATTTTATTTCATTCTATTGAGTTTTTTATATTTTTAACCTAAAAATAACAAAAAAACAAAATCCACCTTAATTTCGGCCACCTTTCAGCTTTCAAGTTAAAAAAACAAAAGCCTAAAACACAAAAAAAACGATTACATAATCCTAAATTATCAACTTTAAGGATAAACAAGACGTTACAGAAGTTAATTATAATACAAAGATATAATTCTACACCAACCATTGCCTATCTCTGATTTTTTTATATCTGACTGCATCCCTGAGTCAAGAAAATAACCTGATTTTTTTACTGCATTTCAATAATCTTAGATATTCTTATACCGCTTCATTGATAGTTCAAACCTAGTAAATTGGATTACTCCAGCTCGCACAGATGTTTCTTATGACTGCATCCCTCCGCCAAGGGAAATAACCTGACATTTTTACTGTGTTTTAATTTACTTTTTACAACTTTTTAAAGCACTGTTAATCTATATTGTGGTAAGTGGTGGGTTGGGTGGGAAAACCCCATTGACATTGATATTTACTATATTCACTAATAATATATGACTGCATCCCTCCGCCAAAAAAAACTGACTTTTTTAAGCGCGGTTCACAGCTCAGACTTACGGCTTAAGACTTAAGACTTTAGACTTAAGAGTGGAGACTTATGACTTACGGCCCGCTTCACAGCATAACTTAAAACTTAAGACTTCACGCTTAAGACTTATGACTTTAGACTTATGAATTGAATCATTTTATAATTTGACTTAAGACTTTAGTTAAATCTTTTCCTTATAAAGATTAAAAACAAATGTTTTTATGGAAAATGAAAGTTTTTAAAACAAAACGACAAAATAAACTTTGTTTTGAAGCTTTTAGTCAGAAATTTGGGGAAAAAAATAAAATTTTGTCATAAATCTAAGAAAAAAATTATACACTCAACAAAACTGCACAATTAAAAAAATTGTATATTGTTGAATTCTTAAGTTTTGAAGCTTATTCTTAAAAAATAATTTCAAAAATAAAAGCTTGAGATAATTATTCAAACATCTAGAAACGCTGGTTGAATACGTTGTCTGGTTTGCCCCTTCCTAAAAACTGTTTTGCCCTTTCCTAAAAAAAAGTATTTTTTGTTTTTTGTTTGTTTGGGAAGAAGTCTTTTTTTAAGTTAAAATTCGTAGTATAAAAAGTTAGCTGGAAATTATTTACGATACCAACCAAATTTGTGGAAGTTTCAGTCTGTGTTTTTTTTGTACTTGTTCATAAAGGTCGGGCTGGTCTTATGTTGGGGCTGTGTGTGTGGGTAAAAGTTGTTCGTTTGTTGTTTTGTTTCTCTCAGGTTCGTGTTAAGAGGTTCCTGTGTAATACTGTATGTGTAGTGTTTGGAGTTCTTCGTGATTCTCTTGTGATGCTTATGGAGCGACCTAAAAAAACAGACCGCGGGGGGTTCTTTGGGGGAGAAACCAACTCTCAACTAACGTAAACTCTAAAAACTAGACTGGAGTGCGTTCGGAATCCTCGTAGAAACAGAAGAAGGGTTGACTGTGTAGTCCCGGGAACGTCTGTTACAAAAAACGTGCGAGCTCACCCTTTCGATTCTAAAAACATTCGTACTTTCCCCGAAGGGGCGAGAGCAGAACGATGTGTAGTCAAGCTGGAAAAAAAACAAAACACAAGGCGTAGCGAGAACAGAGAGCGAAAACAAAAACGGGGGTACTATGTAAAACCCGGGTGTCGACGAGGTGGATGCTCTGTTTCAAATGCATCCGCTGGAGGCGGTATCACAGGCACCACGTCTCCCGTCAGCTCTTACGCGGCTAAGTATGCGCTGGCACCAGTAGTCGATGGAGAAACACGAGGAAAAAGCAAACACGAAAGCCGCCGCGCGTGCGCGGACTAGCGGTCAAGGGAGGGGGGGGGGGGCGAAGGGGGGGGGAAAGGGGGGAGGCAGAGCAAGAAACGATAAGAAAAAAAAAAAAAAAAATATAAAAGCACTATTCGTAATCAATAAAGCCTACTATAATTTTAATGCGTTCACAATCTCCAGTTTTTGATGTGTTTCTTAATCTAATTACATGATTTTAATTGATTTCGTGTTAAATTTAAAATTTTTAAACTTTTTAAGAATCGTAATTGGTTCTTCTCAGTTTTTAACGGTAAAAAACGATAAAAATTTTTTTGCATTTAAAGTATCCTATTCGAAATCTTCTATTTAGATCATTTTGGAGGACACAAAAAGAAATTGTTTCTAAATGTAGTTTCATGATAATTGATTTTCTGCCTAGTTTTAGTAGAAGGACAAACTATTTATTTCTAAATATGCGTAAAACGACTTAACTACAAATTTAAATTGACTAACTTGTCATTAAATGTATTAAAAATTCGATGTTTTTATTAAAATTTCAACAAAAAATGTTTAAGTCATAAACCAATTATTAGGTAGCTCGTAGCTGTAAACTGGCAGGCTTAAGTCTTAAGTCCCAAGGCAAAACGCTTAAATCTTAAGTTTTAAGCCATAAGCGGTAAGTGAAAGCTGTGAACTGCCCTTTAATGTGTTTCTTTATTATTTTAAAGAAATTTCTTCCGGTCTATTCATAATTTAATACAACTTTGTAAATTATAGGTTATATAACCTCACCCGTATACATGATGGTGAAAATCGTGTTAAACAAGTTCTTTCACGTGAATTTTAAGGTGGCCGAAATCAACGGAATCTTAAATTGCGCAGTTAGTTAAACGCATTGCAAAGTGCTTTCGAAGAAAATATCAAAACATGAAATTAACAACAATTTTGAGCCTTAAATAGAAGTTATTTGAAGGTTATATATTGCTTCGTTCTAAATTTGATGCAGTTTACACACAAAGCAAAAATCCAGAAAATCACAAAAAAACTCACTTTTTGTATGAAAAGGTTGATAATGCAGAATAACACGAATAAAAAACTTTGGAAAAATACTTTATTCAACATTTATCCAGTTACTTTTGTGCTATTTTTCTGTGTTTAAAAAAAGCCATTTTTTTAACACCCTAAATTGATGGCTGAAATTAAGGCCCGGCCGAAATAAAGTCAGATACCTAAATAGATCAATCCCTTTTTAATATACAATTTCCAAATTCGGTTCATTACCATGTTAATTTTTTTGTTTTGAGTGTAAAAAATAAAATTATGAAGCACACAAAACGTTTCAAATTTTGGCTTTTTTAGCTTATTTAAAAATTTAAAGAAAATCAAATTTTAAAAAACCTCTACAGAATGTTTTAATAAGAAATAACCATCTTTGTAAAAATAAATCAACGTTGGATTTTTGGTCCTCAAAAGTAGTCATAAAAAGCTTATATAATATTAGAGTAAAAATGAAAATATTGTTGCATTTAATCAGCAACACAATCAAAATGCTTTTTTTTTAATTTTCTTTTTTGACAAAGAAAATACAAAACACAAATTAAAATGCGAAAACAAAATATTTTTTAAACCACCATGTATTCTTTTTTGAAATCCATATTAAACGCAATAATTTGATGCTTAAAAAATATATTATATTATTATACAAACTATGATTACTAGTGAGGGCAAAACAATAATTGAAAAATGATTTTACAGTGATTGTTATTTTTACAGTGATAGTCCACTATTGTAGGGCTACGAGCAAAACGGACAAGGATGGGAAAACAATATCGCACAAGATTCCCGATGCTCCGGCTCTGTGGGCGGGACGAAACCGACTTACACCAGTTCTAATCATTTCGCCAAATGCGGTTTCGTCAATGTTTTCACATTCAACAGTAACAGTTGTCGCATTGATTCGTTTTGATCACCTCACTATGATTGATTTGTAAAAGGATAATAAAAGATTTATTTACTTAATACCAGCAAAATTATAATATAACTAAAAAAAGAATACATGTTAGTTAATTAAAAAAAGAAGAATGAAAATCTTTATTTTTTTAAAGGTTTTTTTGAACACATACATACGTATGCATATCATCAGAATCCATAGATATCCCGAATAGTTTTTATTCGCTTCCCTTTTTTTTGTAACTAAATCATTTTATGTATTCTTCATACATATAACATTAAAAAATATTAAGAAATTTTAATATCTGTGTGTCACGGAACAGCAAAAAATTGATAAATCGCTACGGGGCGATTTATCACCACATCATTGCACCGGCCACTATTAAAAAACGTGGGTAAATTTTGAAACTTAACACTTTCTTCTCCTATTATTCTTATGATTGTTATTATTTAATATTATTATTTTAAGAAATTCCAACTTCAATTCACAGGAAAGCCAAAAGACTTACGCAATTTTTTTATAATCCATGCTTTTCAATTATGTGTTTAGTATCGATTTATTTACTAAAATAACTAAATTTCCACAAAAACATAAAAAATTTGACCGCTCAATAAAAGTCTTTTGGGGACAATGAAAAAAGCTGCCGAGTAAAATATGCAGGACATTTGGTTGGTTTTTTGCGGTTGGTTTATTTTTTCTCGATCGCTCCAGTACCATCTAGCGTCAAGAACAAAACAGAATCAAACGAATTTTTCTATTAATGGTGTGAGAGCGCCACAAAGTGACATGCCCTGCGGTGACGCTCTAATCATAATCAAAGATCGCGAACTGAAAATTTAGTAATCATCATTAGATAATATGACAGATGAGATGATACGAGTTTATTATACGTTACACACGAGTATAGGTAAAAAAAACAAAATGTATGGTAACAATATACAGTTGCATCATCCTTATTTTTTTCTCCTATTTTTTGATATTATTTCCAGAAGCAAATCTTTTAAAACTTTAAATGGCTATCACTAAAATACCTCTCACTAAAATAGTAAAGATAGTCACTCAATTGCCTAATTTGTACCAGTTATTTGAAATTTCGCGGCGAATTTTTACCGAAATAACCGCAAATTAGTCATTGGTCAAATGTTCACTAGACCTCGAGATTAGTGATAAAAGTAATACTAGCACTAAAGATCCACTTGCGAATAATTAACGTTTCAATTTCAAAATACTATTAAGGAACAAAAACACAATAAATTAAAACTTTATCATGATAAAATTTAGCTTGATGTTTTGATTTTTAGTTTTTGTTTTGGCTTAGTGTGATGACACAAAGTATAAGCCACGAAAATAAGCAGGCGCTAAAAATTTTAAACAGCCAAATTTATTGACAAATTTGGCTCTGATAAAGAAATTAAATCCGTAACTTCTAAAAAATGACTCTGTTACATCATCATAGGCCGGAAAAAGAAAAGGAAAATATAATAGCCTTTTATTAATGCGTGTACTTTAAGATTTTACGGAAGGGACACATACAGCGATTGTTTAACATTAAAAAAAGCATTCTGAACTGAACCTGTTATGTTTATTGTTAAAATAGTGTTTACGTTTAAATTAACATTGGTTACGTCGTTACTAAACGCAACAAATAAAAATATAGGTTTTTTTTACTTAGTTTGTGAGTATGGGGATCTTAAGGCCTCGTGGATATAGTGACTCGGGAATATTTTATTTTGCAAAACTAAAATAATTTGATTATACGGCGGAAAACAAAAAGTAGTTATATACTCATACGTTCATCCTACATTAAGGTTGTCTCATGGACTTCAATATAAAACCTTCACAGGACGAATTCTTGAATCAATGTCCAAGCAGTTTCTATCTAATTTTCAGGGCGTTAACTTTTAAGTGAACTTTAAAAGTAATTAAACACTGTGTACCTAAACGTAAACTAAATTTTTCCTAGGTTTCGTTGAACATAAAATTTAAGCTAATTTTTTTTAATGAACAGATAACAGAACTAATATTTCATAGTGCATAGTCGATGCATAGTTTAATTCTGTTGTATCATCATTTCATTTTTCATTTTTATGTATCTTTTTTTCTTTTCTTTTTTTTTCAACAAAATCATTTTTTAAATCAAGTCAAATTTGCGACTTAATTGCCGCAAACATAGACTACAATTCTAACAAAATATATCAACATAGCTATCTGAAATGACTTTAAAGGCTTCAAAAGAGCACTTATTTAAGTCAGATTAAAACTTTTCTTGAATGCATCCAAAGAATCGATAGTTACTTTGAGACAGGAGTAGATTGTTCCAAGGTATAACTACGCACTATTCGCAAAAAAAAAATTTCCTTACATTAATTCGAGTGCCTTCTACAATCAATTTAAACGGATGACCACGGGTGGGCTGCAGGTTAAACCTAAAAAATCATTGACCTGCAAATTGTTTAACCTATGTATTATTTTAAAGCACTCATATAAATCAGTATTTGCAGTTTTACACAAAAATTATGTGTTTAACCCTGAACACAAACGCAAATGATATCAAAATTTTACGTTTGTGAAATATCTATCTATTTTTATTTTACATATTTACTAACTAGGTCTTCTTAAATTTCTGGATTGGTTTTTTTTTACTAAAATTCCCATTCTGAATAAAATTTCTTTTTTCAAGGACGTAGACTTAAAATTGTTATTTTTTTATGCGTTTTTGTCATAATTTATATAATTTTGCTTATCATGAGTATATTTTGTAAAAAAAAAATTATTTAGTGCCTTGTATAAAACGATTAAATTTGATTTCGTTTCGTTATTTTAAAGTTATTTTTTAAAATTCAAGTTCAGTCCTATTTTTGGTAGTCCATATTCCGTTTAACCTGCACATCATAAAATAATTTGCAGCAAAACCGGTCGGTGTCGGTGTCGGTGTCGGTGGAATTTACAGTTTGCCAAATTCCCCTAGTTTTGGGGGAATTTTTTGCCAGTTGGGAGAGAAAATTGCCACTTGGGGGTTGGGGGAAAAACTTGGGGGAATTCGTCAAAACTTGGGGGAATTTTCAGGGGATTTTACCAATTTTAATGGTTGCAAATTTTTAATAAAATAATTCTGTCAATCAATCTTTTCAATTCAATCAATCTGTTTTGTTTTCTTCTTTTAATGAAATTTTAATATTACTTCATCATTTAGTTTTCATCTTTCATGTTGTATTTATCAGCAGTTTGTAGCGTATGGTATGAAAATTGACTTCTATTTAATAAGAAAAAATAAAAGTATATTTGGAATCACCGGTACAGGTACTAAACGTGTATCAAAAATCGATTAGAGATTTCCACGCTACAAATACTAAATAAAAGCATGTTTATATGTCAATTTTGACCTGTAGATCTCGTTTTTAACTTTAAAAAATTATTGAAACACAATTTTTGATAATATGGGGTAAAATATTGGCAAAAAATGACAATATTTTAGGCACACAATTTCTACTAATAAAAAAAATTTGTAATAAAAAAATGTACTTTGAAAATAAGGTCATTTTTTGGCTATAAAACACCATTTAGTTTCTTAAAAGGTAGTTTAATCACTTTTTATTGTCCGAAATTAAGATCGCAAAGTCAGAATTCACCTAGAAACAAGTTTTTTATTTATGTTTGTTTGGCGGAATTCTCAAACTGATTTTTGGTACACGTTTAGTACTTGTACCGGAATCACCTAGCTTTTAAAAATCTGAAAAAAAATTTTAAAATTGATTAAAAGCTCAATAGGAATTTTTTAAAACGTAAAATGTACCTTCATTCTTTCTTTTAAGAAGTGTAATTTTTGTATAATTTAATTTTTAGGTCCATAACATTTTAGAAAAAAATGCATATCCCAAAAAAGCCCCAAAAAGAAAATTTATATACAAGTTCATGTTCATTTGATTTTAAGTTGATCAAATCGAACACATATTATAGGCCTTATATTTGCTAAAGGTACAACTACGAGTTCCATTCGTGTACCAATTATCGATTTGACCTATCGAAAAGTAAAATACACGTTTAAACCAGTACAATTCCCATACGTGTTTGTATCAAA
>JASAMX010021001.1:0-51136 GCA_030248175.1 Microlaimidae sp. YZB2_3 | reverse complement strand
GTGTTTAACTTGTTTTTTCTACGACGTTGTGCTATAAGTGTATGTACTATTGTATGTATCCGTGCAACTTACTTACAAATAAATAAATAAATAAATTTACCAATCAGTTTGGTGATTGTTTTATTCCTAGCAACTGCCTTGGTTTCATATACTAAACTTCTGGTTTCATGTACCAAAAAGCTGATAAAAATATAATTTAAACAAAAATCGATTTTTTTCTAGTGGAAATACTTCTTGTATTTGTGTGTGGCAATACGACAGGACTTGTGTTTGTGTGTGTTGGCTTCTCAATGCATTGCAACACAGCACTAAGGTATAACGTTGGTGGCTTTGAATAATGTGTGTACTATCACTTCGTTCGTTCTGTGTGGTTTTCTTCTCGTTTTTATTTAGATTTTCGACTTATTAGATTTTAAAATAGTAGAAAATAGAAAAAAATAGTAAATTATTTATTTGTGAAATGTTTTTATACCATTTTATATTCTCATTTTTTAAATATATTTTTAAACCTGTGATTTTTATAATCTAAACTAAAAGCACAATATTTATACGAAACGTATTGATGTGAAATTCACTGGAAATCAATAGAAATAATATTCAACGATTAAAATAAAATAAATGTATATGCGTTGACGTTCATAGTTTGGGCAGCAATTTTTTTTATTTGCTGTCGAAATATTAAAACGTTTTTGCAACATTTTTATCGTCTTTATCAAGTTTGACAAGATTTGGCGTTGGCTGAACAGAAGTAAGATTTTTAAATATATTTTATAAATTATTTGTAAAAATACACGCTGAGTTTTTATTTATTTTTTTATTTACGTTATAAAAGATCCCAGCTCAGCAATTCGCTCCAGAAGAAATAAAATAAAACAAAAAAATTCACGGCTAAAATTCAATGTTTTTTTCGCAAATATCAAAAAGTAGCCAAAAATTTTGGGATATATCCTTTAGGGTGATTTTTATGTTTTTTTTTTAAATTTTTTAAAGTATTAATTGGAAGATTTAGCTTCTTACCCCTCTGTTGCCGGATTATGAATAATTTATTATATTGACAAAAAGCCAGCCAATCATAACTAAACAACGGATTTTAATCCTAACTTAATTAAGAAGTTTTAATAGTAAAGATAGATTGAATTAAAAATTGGAATTTTTATTCAAGCTTTTTGTTTGTGTAACACGATTTAGAATAAACCTACTTATAGCATTATTTTATGATTGCAAATATAATTTTCATTATGGTTCACGGAATGTAACATTTATTATTTAAAAATAAAGAAAACATAATTATTTGCATAACAATCCTTGAAAAACGGATTGATTTTGTTCATTGCACGTTATACATTTTATCATATGTTGTACAAAAAAGTCATAACGTAGTCTTAACAATATTTAAAAACATCATTTATCGATTATTTTTTCAGTTTCTCTTTTTTTGTGATTTGTGTGTGACGCTATTTTTTAATGGATTTTTTGACTACAATATTTATTTTTCAACTTAAATAACAAGTGCTCTTGAAATTTTCTAATTTAAAAAAATAGTATTTTTTTCATTGATGAGTTTAAATTTTCATGATGTACTTTCTGTTTGTTATTACATGGCAGATACAATAAAACAGTTGACACAGAAAAACATTTGGCATGTTTCTGTACCTAATTCCTTTTTGTTTAGTTATAGTCTATCTTTAAACGTATAACAGTTGTAAATTTTTTCGAATTTTTCTACCAAAAACATAAGCTAACAATGTTAACATCATTCCAACACGTCGAAATCCGGTCTATGTACATCTCGATGAACGAATTCAACACGCCAAAATTCATTTACAGGCAAGCTTTAATTGTTGAGATATTAACAAGTTATAGAAAACCTACCGGTATTATTAATAAATTTCGGGAGATTATTAATAAATTATATTAATAAATAAATAAATAATTTCCGGAGATTATTAATAAATTATTAATAAATTTCTGGAGATGCGTAATCAATAACATAATAAATATAAATGCACCTTTTGAAAGCGTATCTGAAAATAAAATTATTAAAAAAATTTGTTACGATATTTATTTAATACAAGTATTTAATTTACTTTTTCGTAAAATTTACAATTTGAGTTTTTTCCTTAAATTTTTTGTATTTTTTTAAAAAATTTTGTTTCGAAACTCAGGAATAAAATTAACATGGTAATGTTCTGATTTTTTTGTGGTTTGAATTTTTTAAAGGTGCAGTCTCCTAATTTAACTGAAAATCAAATACTTGTCATTTTTTACCAACGTTGGTGTGATGACTTTTAAAACACACCACCTCCTCTTATGCATCGGTTTTTAAATATTCGGTTATTTATTTAAAAATGAACGGCAATATCCAGACGACTGTACCTTTAAGGGGGATGGGTCTATTGTTTAAATAAAATTTGTGACCAATTTCGGGATCACCTAAATGCACGTGAAGGTGCGGCTGATTATGACCACATTGAAAGGTTTTTGGATCATATCGGCAATTTGCTGGGACATCGCTAAGAAATTTATCGCGCTATTGTTGATACACTATTGTAAAATTTATTGAATGCACAACATTTTGTTTTTTTTTGTTTACAAAAATTTTGTACAGATTTAAGCACTTTGCAAAATTGTTTAAATATTAAATGTTTTTATTGGTAGTTGGAAAGTACCATGTTGGAGTATTTAAACTTTTTTTGTAAGTTAAGTTCGTTATATTTATTTTATTTCAACTATAATACTTGAATCCTAATTTAAAACATTGTTATAAAATTTGAAAAAAATATTCTGCAGATTAAATTCTTTTTTACAAATAAATTTGTTTTGCAAATTTGTAATTATTTTAAATAAGTTATTTTATTTAAATGCGCACAAAAATCTACAATCGTTTTTTGTTTTGTATGATTTTAAAATTTTTTAAAAATGTTGTAATGCAATGATTATATTTGTTTTATCAGAATTTATTTTATATTAGCACCTAACTAAAATATTTTTAATCTACTTATATCGCAACTTTAAAATGTTTTAATTTATATATTTTTATCATAAATTGACACAATTAAATGACTTTTCAATCAAGTTTCACAATAGAGAGTTGAGAAAACAAAGGAGTTAATCCAAAACAATAGACAAAGAAACAAAGAAAGAGGAATAAGAAAGGAGGCTGATTTCTGGAGGTACGTTCCGAGGTTGCGCGGCTTTCGGAGGTAAGTTCCGACTTGCGCGACAGAGGGAGAAAAATCGGAAGTAAGCTCCGGGCTGTTTTCGGCGGAGGTAAGGGCCGGTTCATACCGGAGTGGCGCACACAGTTTACACCACATAACAATGAAAGTGTAATGATTTTAACACGTGCGTTCACTATCAGCTATCAGCTGCCACTCCGGTGTGAACCGGCCTTTAGTTCCTCTACCCGAAAAAAAGTCGATTCGCAAAAAAATAGGTATCAATTGTATAGAAAATCTCAGCGCAAAAGAAACAATAGTAAGTGCAGAGAAATTCGCGTGTGTGTGACAAGTGACCTGCTTTTCTTGCAGAAATTTAGTTAAACATGAACGTAGTTAACGTTCCTTCCTTTTTTTACGTTATATTGTTTTTTACGAGGCAACGAAATTGGTAATTGAACCAGGTAGAATCGGGTGAAACACTAGTTCCGTAAATAATAAAACATGGTATACACATATAGTGGTGATGTTCCGACCAATAAATATGACGCTCCGAAGCTCCGGCCATTTAACACGCTGGTCAAAATCCATTGTTCTAAACGGAAAGAATCTCGCGCACATAAAAGGACATCACGCGCATAAAGGGACGCCTGCATTTTGGTCTAATAACGCGCCGACGCCTTTCTAATAACCCATCCGCGCATTAATCTTTTAGCCATATTCGCACCTTCATTTTGCAGCCCTGTTTTGCCGCTGCTCCTCTCACAACCTATCCCACGGAGCAAAACACATATGACGTGATCACGAATATTATATGACTTTTCAAAGCTATTAAAATTCAGAGGTGAAATTAATGTTTTCTCTAGAGCTCCGAAGGCGTGCCTTTAAATGAAGGATTTAAAGTTTATTTTTAACTTGAAATTATGTTCAAATTAATCTATATACATTTTCGATACTATTTTTATTATTTTTAATAAAGTTTGAAAAAAAATTTAATTCTCAAAAAATTTCTGACAAAAAATTTATGGCATTGCTCCTAAATCATTCATGACAATAGTACGAAATATAATCAAAAGCTTCAGAGCTCCTAAATTTGACCCAGAGCTCCGACAAGCGAAGTTATGTAAAACATCCCTAATATATAACAAAAATAGCAACATTACCTCGTGGCCTCGTGCTTGCAAAGATTCCGCTACTGGAATCATCGTTTTCCGGTGACTAAGTGTCTGCGGTACGGAGATAAATAGTACCCGCCCGCATTCCGCTACAGTGTCACTGTTGAAAAGCCATAAAATTAAAATCCATGAGCGTAACATGTAGATAGATATTCTTCCTGAAAGGTAATTATAATTTGTTGTTTTTTCCCTATTGTATCGACTCCCTAGTATCGTATCCCTATTATTGTAAATAAATGCCTTCGACCTGGTACTCACACCGGAGTGACAAAGTGACGAGTGACAGCGGTGTAAACGCGCGCGGTCACTTGTCATGGAGGGAACCAGGCTGTGTCCGAAAACTGGCTGAACAATGACAGGGCTTACTTTTATAAATCGATTTTTTTTTAATTTTAAAATGATTCGTATGTCATCGAAATTTACTCCGCCATGCGGTTTTCGATATCTTCTACAATACTAGTCATGAAAAATGCTCTAAGAATAGATCAGGAACACGGGGAAAATCACCCGGTAGTGCTTCTGCTCGACCTATGACACAATTTTTATTTAGACTCTGCGCTTTTGTTGAGAGCAAAGTTATAAAAAAGGGCCTGGCCGGCCAGCGCAGACAGGGCCGGACCATTTAGGTACTTGCGGGCCGACGGGCCGACCTGTTTTTTGAATTAAAAAAATGTAAAAAATATGGAAAATTTAGGTTGTTGTTGTTGCATATCCCTGAAACTTATCTCCCCTAAGCATTCTGCATAAAGGACAGGCGCTAAGACATGTCAGGAGGGAGCGAAAGCAATTTCACCCCCAAAGTTGAAGACTCTTCGTCCAATAACAATATTGGCAGCCTTTACCGCTAGTGTTCACTGCGCAAAGTGTTTACCCATTCCGAAAATGCAGGTCGCGGACCGGACCAAAAACATTCGCGGGCCGAACCGGGTCGATAATTCTCGAGGGCCGGTGTCGCATGATATTTTCGCCCCCCTATTTATCGCCGGCCGGCGATTTCCTCATAGCGCGATGCCATGATATTTTCGCCCCCCGGCGAATCTATCATAGATTTGAGCCATCATATTTTCGCCCCCCGGCGATTTCCTCATAGGCTGAGCCATGATATTTTCGCCCCCCTCATTATATTTTCGCCCCCCTGTAATTTTCATTTTAATAATGAGCGTTTCTTAGTTTTATGGTGTTTTTTTGTAACAAAGTTCTTTTTTTGCATTTAAATGTATTTCTTATATATTTTTTTACAAATTAATAGGTAAACCAATACTTTTCGTGCGTAAACCAATATTCAATGCAAAAATTTCTACACCATTATTCCATGTTTTTTTGCAAAAAATTTTTAGAATCCTTTAGAATAAAAATTATCAAAGACGCACCGGATTATAGCTTTATTATAAGGCGTAAAATATTACAGAATGAATAAGGTTATTATTTTATTTTTGAAAACAATACATTTTATTCCGTGGTTCTTTAATAAACTTTGTTGGGCGACTTAGTCACGTGCGTTGAATCGTTAATCAGATTTATTTTAGCTTATATTTTAGTTTTAACAAAAATTTATAACATAAAAATAAAAGAAAAACATGTATGTGACTTTATATAGTGATGTTTTTTTGATCTTTGAGCTCCATAGAAGAACTTGCCTTTTGGAACTCCAGATCTTCTGAAACGATAAAAAAATAGTCTTAAAAATATATACAGTAAGAATAACTGAAGAGATATTTTAAGCTTAAATAAGCCGAAGCAAAGCTTCTGTTGCAAGGCTTCGGATCATCCCCAATAGTGATTTTTCTCGGAGCTCCGATTTTAAGAGCTCCATAGCAGCCTCGGATTCCGGATCTCTATTTTTTAAATTTTATTTTTAATTATTTAAAAACTGATGCCATGGATTATTTTGTGAAATTTTTTTGTTGAAAATTATTTTTTTCAAAACTTTTTTAAAACAATAAAAATAGTCTTAATATTGCATATAATATTATTTAAAATTTATTTTCAAGCTTGAATAGGTCTAAAACCGCTCATTTAAGGGGCTGAGCTTCGGAGCTTCCTCCTCTTTAAATGACCGGAGCTCCAAAGCATGATATTGGAGGGTTGTAACACCACACATTCCCAGGAACCTTGAAGCTATTGTTTATTTGTATGTGTTATTTTTTTGAAAGAGTAAAGCATTACATTTAAATTTTTATTGTAGACTTTTATTTCAAGAAAAAATATAAAACCATTCAATTAATCACAAAAATTTTTAAAACATAGTTGAAGGCTAAATAAATTTTAAAATACTTATTTTAAAGGCAAAAGAAACTATACTTTTTTAATAGCTAAAGCTGCGGAGCATGATTTAAGAGAATAATCCAGAACAACTAAATATGTTTGGAAAAAAAATATTTAGAAAGTTCAAAATGTAGATATCTCCTGTTGTTTTTGTTTTTTTAAGCTTTATTTTTAGAGCAACTAATAATTTTTATATTTGAATTTGCAATGCACTCTTGTTAAACTTTCAACATTTGATAAAAACTTGTTACACTTGTTCGTCACGTAACATGTTACTTTTGTGCGTTACGTATATAACACATAACAGAATACAAGCTATAATTAACGGATGTGGTCAAACTAAATTGTTTTATAATTATAATATGTAAATTTTTATGTTTTTGAATGCATTTGATAGGAAATGGGGGAGCGAATTTTTTATAGACGATCAGCCATGAAGAATTCGCCCCCTGTAAATATTAGAGGGGGGGCGAAAATATAATGATGGGGGCGAAAATATCATGGCAAGTGTCTATGAGGAATTCGCCGGGGGGGCGAAAATATAATGGCCCTCATTTATGAAGAATTCGCCGGCCGGCGATTTTATCATGGGGGCGAAAATATTATCCGACACCGGATCGTCCAAATTTCAGCCTGCTTAAAGTTTTGGTTTAGAAAACTTGCATTGCGCAAACCAATGGTGGAGATTTTCGCTGCTTATATATGTGATACAAACGCCGTATTTGTTACTTTCATGATAAAAATCAAAGTACAAGCGTTAATAAAACACGATTATTTCCCCCCTTTTGTTGTATGGCCCAACTTTGATCATTAGAGTGAAAGAAGTTACGGAGCTCCGCTCCTTAAATGAATGATTTTAAGCTTATTTAAGCTTGAAATACATGTCAAACTAAACTACTCCATCTGTATTTTTAGGAATATTTTTATTGGAAAAATTTTAGTTTACAAAAAATTTTGACAAAAATTTTATATGCCACCACACCACTGTCTAGTTTTTTATAAAATTAGTAGAAAAATAAGGCGGACCTCCATAGCTCATGTGGTTGCTGCGAAGCTCCTAAAAGTGAAACTCCGCTCCGGAGCTCCTGGGAACATCACTAGTCGGCACATAATTTTATGAGGGCTCAGCCGGGGATTCGACTCTGGCGGGCTATTCATTACACCATATGTGGGCCGGACAACAAAACGGGAAAGCTAATCGAATCACCTTTTATTAACGCTTTTTGAGTTTTCACAAAAGGCCACACATGATGTGGGTCACATACAAAACTAAAAGAGTCAAGAAATTAAATCAAGTCAGGTCAAGAGTCCAAACAAATTATTTAGAGCAATTTTAAAATACAAATTTAAATAAGAAACAAAAGTAAGTTTTAAAAAATAAATCATTGATTATTTTTCTTAAAACTATTATGAAATATGGGAAGAAAAAGACAGCAATTTTATCAAAAACTACCTAAATTAAGACTGTGCAGATTTTTCAAATTAACCTCGCAACTAAGTTTATTTTATGCCTAGTCCATTGTTTAAATAGTTGATGGGCTGGAAAGTTGTGAGATACGTTTATTTGTTTAAAGCAGATAAAATTTTTAAGACAAAATGTTTGCATGCTGTTTCATAAAGCTATTCAAATATTTTTTTGCAAAGTTAGCAAGGGTGTTATGTTATGCGTTTTCATTTTGTTAAAAAATACAGACAGAAGCTATAAGAAGTGATTTTTACTGTAACAAACAAAAGTACTAATTATTTTCAATTACGATTTTTTGCTTGCTTAACTGCCCTGCTGCAAGGTGTATTAAACTTGCAAAAAATACTAACAATTTTCACCCAAAATACTTTGGAAAACCAGCCACTTTTGATTGATTTGTTTAATTCAAATTTTAAATGCTCAAAAAGTTTATTGTACATATTTCTACATACCTATATTTAGGATTAATCGAGTAAGCACCTTTAGATAATAAACCATAACGGAGGCCTACGGCCGCCATTATTAAAAACTATCTATCTATATCATGGGTGGCGCGGGAGCGCCACGGGGCGATTTAGCCCCGTGGCGCCGCGCCAACCATAATTAGAGAACGTGGGTAAATTTTGAAATTCAGAACCTTCTTCTTCTTCTTCTTCTTCTTCTTCTTCTCTTATTATTCCAACGCTCCATTTTAAAACGATATTCCTCATTCGTTACTGATTGATCAAAAATAAAAAATGGGCTCGTTGAAAAGAAGAAGGAATTACGCAACTTTCTTAGGAAGCACTTGTTTCATTTAGGTCCTTGTTATCGATTTATTGATCAAAAGAAAAAATAGACAAATAAAAACTCCCAACCGCACAATAACAGCCTTTTGGCAACAATAAAGACGGTACAGAGCAGACAACCAACATCCCCTCATAAAAACCGCACAAAAAAAGCAGACCGATTTTTAATTGGTGGCAGAAACGGCGCCAGTTCCCAGCGCCATCTGCTTCAACCGTCGCGGAAAACGGCAAAAACAACAAAGTACTTTTTTTAATTCTTGCATTATTACTGATGACAAAATTAATTCAAAGTTTTATTTATTAAAAAATAATAATAAGCGTCGGTGGCGCGGGAGCGCAACGCGCCGCTAATCATCGGTGGTGCGGGGTGCCAACTGCAATTTAACCCACGGCACCGCGCCAACTATACTTAGACAACGTGAGTAAATTTTGTTATTCATGTTCATCATCTTTTATTATTATTATTATTATTTTTACTTTAAAAATTATAATTGCAATCATCTGGCGCACGGCATCGCGCCAACTATATTTAGAGAACGTACTTAAACTTTGTCTGGAGCGCATCTGCACCGCACTAACTATAATTAAACAACGTGGTTAATTTTGTAATTTAAATTCATCTTCTTCTTATTATTTTTTTTATTTTATCTCGCAACGGAATGATTATAAACATATGTCATTGCGCAGCTAAAACTATAGTTTATTAGGCTATTTTTTAATTTAATTCAAAAAAAGTGGTAGACTAGCCTTGAAAAATGCTCTAAGAATAGAGCAGGAAAAAGGGGCGATTTTTCCCCGGGCGTATGTTTAGACAGAAAAGATGTAGACTAGTCTGAGATGGACATTATGTGGACTATAGGAAATTTGCATTTGGTTTGGCCAGCTGCTTACTAAATAAAAATTTCTACGATATGATAATGATTTGTTTATACATTGATCTAATCACACAGCACTGTTGCATTTTTTTTAGTTTGATGAAATGTCAATTGAAAAAATCATACTCACAGCAATCTTTGACAAGCGCGAAATCGCCACTTTTTCAAATTTATAGTTGTTTCTTAACATACAAATATAACCTTCTAATTGAAAAAGTGGCGATTTCGCGCTTGTCAAAGATTGCTGTGAGTATGATTTTTTCAATTGACATTTCATCAAACTAAAAAAAAATGCAACAGTGCTGTGTGATTAGATCAATGTATAAACAAATCATTATCATATCGTAGAAATTTTTATTTAGTGAGCAGCTGGCCAAACCAAATGCAAATTTCCTATAGTCCACATAATGTCCATCTCAGACTAGTCTACATCTTTTCTGTCTAAACATACGCCCGGGGAAAAATCGCCCCTTTTTCCTGCTCTATTCTTAGAGCATTTTTCAAGGCTAGTTACTAATGTTCACACCCCCTAAATGAACGACTTCTCGAAATACTAAATAGCTGTATTTGTAGGACTATTTATTTATTGTTTTAAATTAATTTTGGAAAAAATTTAGTTTACAAAAAATTTTTACAAAACAATCTATGTCATCATAATTTTTTTTTATAAGTCATGAAATTAGTACTGGGATGTGCGTGTGCGCGCATGTATGTGTGCGAGTATGTGTGTGTGCGTGTGTGTGTGTGTGTGTGTGTGTGTGCGCGCGCGCGCGTGTGTGTGTGTGTGTGTGTGTGTGTGGTGTGTGTGTGTGTGTGTGTGTGTGTGTGTGTGTGTGTGTGTGTGTGTGTGTGTGTGTGTGTGTGTGTGTGTGTGTGTGTGTGTGTGTGTGTGTGTGTGTGTGTGTGTGTGTGTGTGTGTGTGTGTGTGTGTGTGTGTGTGTGTGTGTGTGTGTGTGTGTGTGTGTGTGTGTGTGTGTGTGTGTGTGTGTGTGTGTGTGTGTGTGTGTGTGTGTGTGTGTGTGTGTGTGTGTGTGTGTGTGTGTGTGTGTGTGTGTGTGTGTGTGTGTGTGTGTGTGTGTGTGTGTGTGTGTGTGTGTGTGTGTGTGTGTGTGTGTGTGTGTGTGTGTGTGTGTGTGTGTGTGTGTGTGTGTGTGTGTGTGTGTGTGTGTGTGTGTGTGTGTGTGTGTGTGTGTGTGTGTGTGTGTGTGTGTGTGTGTGTGTGTGTGTGTGTGTGTGTGTGTGTGTGTGTGTGTGGTGTGTGTGTGTGTATGTGTGTGTCGTGCGTGTGTGTGTTTATGCGTGTGCGTGTGTGTAAGTGTGCGTGCGTGCGTGCCTGTGTGTGTACGCGCATGTGTGCGCGCGCACAGACCAATCAATAACCTACATTGAATACATATGTCTATTAAATTTTATGTTGATTTGTCTATTTATTCTTATTCTAAAATTACAGCTGATTTTTCCACGCAATGGTGCATTAGGTATGTGGCGGCGCTTCACGCCACAGCAAAAATAATATCACCAATCGATAGCCCATCATCGATTACATATGTATACCAAATTTCATGTTGATAAGCCTATTTAGTTAAAAGGTATTCCTGTTTATTTTTTGCGCGGCGGCGTTTCACGCCACAGCGCTTGACAACACAAATAACACTTAAAGTAAAGCTATTTTTCTAAAAGTTTTTGTATAGACTTTAATTGGATTATAATTTACTTTCAAAAAGTAAAATTAAAAAAATAACTTCAGCTATTTTACAGGTTCTTTATGTCCAAGAATTCTAAAAAAAGACTACCAAGGCTTCACTTAAATTGGTGCATACATCCAACTACATAGTTGTTCTATTTTAGTTGTACATCTTGCAACAGCTTAACTTCGTTTAAGCTCTGGTAATTTCATGTTTTAAAAGTTTCATAGAGATCCATGATCTTGGAATTTTAAGGAAAAATTAAAAAAAATTTTTTTTTTGATTTTTTGAAGTGTTCCGGGTTGCGGTTCCAAGTTCCGAATTTTCTAGTACGTTCCGGTTCTGATTTTGGTTTCCCCTATTTAGAATTTCGGTTCCAGGTCCTATCCTATTCCGGATTTTTGGAAAATTTCAATTCCGGTTCTGGTTCCGGTGTTCCGCCCATCACTAATTTTTCGTCATGTAAAATTTTTTCAATTGGCTAGAGCTATTTAAGGTTTTGTTTATTTTATAGCATAGGCCATTAACAACGGTGAACCGCGCAGTGACTTGACCCATTTAATATAAGGGAAAGAGAGCTTCCCACTCTTCCCTTATTAGCTTTAACCCGTGCCCGTGATGACCTTTTTCCCCGTTACAATCACGGAACCTTCCTACGACAAAGATAACCTTCGTCTCACGGTGGTGGTATTTTTGTATGACAAATGTCGTACGTAAACCTTACCGCGGTAAACTTTACGCATGACCTTAAACGTACTTCCGTCATACATAATTTTTTTGCGCGAGTAGTGCCCATGAGCGAGCAAATTAAAATGGTTAAACCTGTACGGTAGCAATATGCAAGTTTTTGCAACTAAAATATCCTATGTAATGCACTGTATCTGGGAACGGCACACGGTGGTACTGGACACGAGGGTACTGGACACGAGGGTACTGGACACGAGGGTACTGGACACGAAGGTACTGGGCTTAAAAAAATGCGTTCACCACAACCTCGCAGTAAAATCGATTCATTACGCAAGGTGGTACAGGAGAGTACTGGACACGAGGGTACTGACAAAGAACAAAAAACATAACACTTTCCCCGCATAAAGCGGGGATAAACTTATTGCATAACAATAGTTTGTTTTACTTAAAAATCATTTAGTTTGTTTGACTGTCTTATAATAAAAATAGGATTAGAAAAAAAATTATTGAGAAGACATAAAACAAAAAAATAATTTCATGTTTGACATTTTCGTGTTATTTGTCTACATTTTTGGCTTTTTTTTTAAATAACAACTAGCTTTAAAACTGCTGAGGAGCTATAAGATGACTCGAAAGATAATAAATACTAGGATTTGGAGACGGAAGAGCCACATGTACTACAGAACCGGAAAAAAGGGACCTAAGAGCCGCACTTTTTGGGACCAAAGAGCCACAAAAAGGTCACCCTAGAGCCAATGGAGAAAAACAAAGAGATGAGGGAAAAGAAATGGCGGGACTTTAGAGCTGGGTACTAAAAAGCCAGAATATAGATCTTAAGAGCCTGAAAGGAAGGCACATAGGGACCTAAGAGCCAAATGAGAGCGGACCTGTTTACAAATAACCTCTACATACGTAATCGACAGAGTATCAGGGACCAAAGAGCCAAAAAGTACAAAAACCGTTAGTAGACTACTTTTATTAAAAAATTAGAAAGTTTTAACCTTGAAATATGTTAGTAATTATTTGTAATAAAATATTCTTTTTCATGCCTTGGAGTTAACAAACTTAATTCTAATTAATCAATTTTTCTCTCTGTCTTCGTATATTTCTTAAGATATTTCTTGACGACCGATGGACAAAATGGGCTATTTAACATTTTAAACTTTGACCAAAGAAGAGATTAGGAGAAGTTTGAGACTTATATTTTTTAATTTCGTCTTCTCGAGTTAAATTATTTCGAGTTAAAGTTAAATTTATTTAATTTACAAATCACTATAACAAACTTTTTGTGTTCCCTAAAACTTAATTTTAGATAAATATTTTAAGCTCACTCAGATAATTAAGCTACCAAACAATTGGGACTTTGTGAATTTTTTCAAGTTTTTTAAACCAAATAAATTGTTGTTTGGGAATAAAATTATTGTGTGAACGTGACATTGAATAAAATAGATAAATTGTTTTTGAGTTTGAGAACACATGATTTTAACAATAGCTCGACATAAAGCATTAAAAAAACAGTTTACACTTTTTGTATTTAAAGAAAAAACAGAAATTTTATGCGTTTTGAATAAAACCTGTATTATTTATTCGAAAATGTTAAAAATAACTGAGAAATTCGCATTTCTTACATGTGTGAAAAGCAATTAAAGAAAATACACAAATTAATAAATTATCCGTAAAAAGTAATAACAAAAATAACACATAAACATTGAAGGCATTTCAAAAAAACGTGATAGATAGATATAAACACATCGTAGTTAAACCGCTCATCTTTTCATTTAACATGTAAGTATAGCCGTCATCCAGCACGATAATTACTACAAAACCGCACATCACCGTTTAATTACAGTAAATATCGTGCTGGGTGCCAGATATACTTACATGATGAGCAGTTTAACTACGAAGCGTCAATTGAGCTCTAAGTCCCCAGTAATGCAAAAACAAACTTGCTAAAAATAATTTAAAAAATATGGCTCTAAAGTCCCTCCTTATGTGTTTCTTTACAGTGTTACGCCATATAACGTAATTAGAAAACGAAACACATTCACATTTAAAGGCTCTAAGGTCCCTTTTTTGTGGTTCTTTAGTCTCAAAAAATCAATCTCCTAAGCGTGGCTCTTTGTACCTTTGACTCTTTATTGTTTTTCGTCATTATCTCCTACTTGGCTCTTTTGTCCCTTTCGTTCCCGCTGCTTGGCTCTTATTTCTCTTTTTTTTCGGCTCTTTCGTACCCCTCTAACGTCCCTTGGCTCTTCTGGCCCGTTACCAATATTAGGGTGGCTGTTGTGCTTTGATTGTGCTGTCAAAACATTTTTGTGGTTATTTTTTGTGGTGTATAGAAAAATGAATTCTTAGTAATGCCTTCGGAAAAAATAACTGCAAAAATAATTGCAAATATTACTGCTATCAACAACCTTGCAAAAACATTTTAGTAAAATATTTTCCGAAAAACAATTGCTTGCCCTTTTTTTAATAGTAAATTATTCTGTATTTTTTAAAGCACACTATTATTAAAATATTATGATAAAGTTTAGCTTATTTTTTGGGGTTTGTTTAGGCTTAGGATAATAAAGTTTACTGTGCAATGGTGGGATTTCGAAGACTCCCAAAGATCCGTTGTTGGAATATTTTAGTCATTCACCACTCTATACTTAGATGTAAATGCATAATCATACATAAAAAATCTAACAATTGTTTGTATGTCTTTGGGTTTTAAAAGCACATTTTGTT
The DNA here is from genome assembly GCA_030248175.1 of Microlaimidae sp. YZB2_3. Lineage (NCBI taxonomy): Eukaryota > Metazoa > Nematoda > Chromadorea > Desmodorida > Microlaimidae > Microlaimidae sp. YZB2_3. Next base: position 36,308 of record JASAMX010021001.1, on the reverse strand, counting down.
TGTTTTGTTTTAAATGATCAAAGCATGTGTTAAAGTAAATTCTCTAAGTTAGAGTGGACTAAAAAAGCAAGAAGAAATTTTTTTTACATTTCTACTACTAAATTCTATTTTTGCAGAAGTTATTTCTTCCAAAGATTTTTCCAAAAAAATCAATCAAGAGTCGATGAAAAGAGTCTAAATAAAAAAATGACAGCAAAAAAACTGCAGAATTCGCTTCTTATTTTCATACAAGTATAATGTTTTTGAGAAAAAAACAGTAATTAAATAACTTCTGACAATGGCGTTCTTTTTGGCGTTTTCTAAATTTAAATGGACCTACCTAGCATAACAAAAATTGGGTCGGCGGTCCCATCACGATACAGAGTTCTGCTCAAATTAAATGCATTTATTTGTTATATATTTGAAACTGGAAATACTACAAATAAGAAAACATATATTTGAAAATTTTAGCGGCTTTTTGAATTAAATTAAAGCTTTGCAAAATGTTTGTCTTTTTCTGAGTAACACAAAAGATTTACATACGAAAAACCTTAGTTACGCAAAAAGTTGCCTTAAATAATGATTAAAAGTCAACAAAAGTACTTGAAATTGCTTTAATATTGTTGTTGAATCTCCGTTTTCTTAAAAAAATTGGGTAAAAAATTATTTATTTCATAGCGAATTCTGATTTCGCGGCAGGACCGCGGACTCAAAACTTTGTTATGCTAAGTAGGTCCATAGCGTTCTCTTTCCACTAATGATTGTTTAATATTAATTGAAGGCAGGGTTTCGAAGCTCCAGAGCTTTGAAGTAAGTTTCAAACGTTATTGTTTTTAATAAAAAGTCATTGTATAAATTGTGTGTTACATGATGTCTAAAAAAATTGTAAAATTAAAGATGAATTTTATCAGGGTAAAATAGGTAGGTGGTAAGGTAACCACTCGTTCTTTGAGAAAATATCATGTGGAAAGAAACACCTGATGCAACTTAATAATAATTGGTTACATCACCACTGACAACTTTTTTCATTATTTTTATTCTCGCGCGTTCATTCTTTTTTTCTTCTTGACGGCGAGCGGTTACGCCTTAAATTGCAGCCTGAAGGATTTTAACTTTAGTAATGTTTTCTAAACAATTTACAAACTTTTTATTATTAAATTGCATTCATTATATTTAAGCAAGCAAAAATGTTATTTATATTTAAAAACGAACCGACTTATGTAACGTTAAAATTGTTTACGCATTCAAACAACGATAAAAATTAAGTTCAGCTAATTCAGTTTAAAAAAAATTACATATTTGTGGCAAACGTATTTTTTCTTAGCTCAGTATCTTCGTGTCCTAGAATCCTGTATCGAGAAAAATTTGCATATTGCTACTGTACAGTTTTAACCATTTCAATTTGCTCGCTCAATGGACACTACTTGCACAAAAGAATTATGTATGATGGAAGCACAACGTAGGTTACGTCAACAAAGGTTTCACGGTTGTAACCGAGAAAAAGGCAATTAGGGGAACGGGTTAACATTGTCTGTGATGTGTATTTATGTACGCGTGTCAAATTTGTTGTTGTGCACTGCAATTTTTAATTCCAAAAACGAAATATTTAGTATAAAAATCACTGAGCGATAAGAGAAAACAGCGTGTGCTAAAAAGTGTTACTTAAGGTCTATTCATACTTATGACAAAACGTCCTTTGGACAAAGTCCAAAGGACAAAAGTCCTTTGGACTTTGTCCTTTGGACAAAGTCCAAAGGGAAAAGTCCAAAGGGAAAAGTCCAAAGGGAAAAGTCCAAAGGGAAAGGTCCAAAGGACAACGTATTCATACTTCTTTTGTCCTTTGGACTTTTCCCTTTGGACAAAGTCCAAAGGACAAAGTCCAAAGGACTTTTCCCTTTGGACTTTGTCCAAAGGACAAATTCTGAGTAGCGTTCATACTTCGTCCAAAGGACAAAGTCCAAAAGACGTTTTGGCTTGTCCAAAGGACGTTTTGGTTTGTCCTTTGGACTTTGTCCAAAGGAAGTTTTGTCATAAGTATGAATAGACCTTTAGTTTCTGAAAATTAAAAATAGTATATAATGCAGAATCCATAAAAGTTTTTATAAATGCCCTAAAAATAAAAAAAAAATAAAACACTTTTTTTTTCTTAAAAATTGCTTGAAAAACACGTTCGTTACCATCACACATTGAGTCAAAATCCTCATAAAATACTAGTAACTGTGACTTTTAATTTTTCTACACAAATTAGTAAAAAATGAGTCAAGTCGTTTCTTATTGTGACTCTTTGTGAACGACTAAGACGCCTGGTGCTGCTGGGATTTCCGGTGTCGCGGGATATTTCGACTCCCCTAATTTTTGACTCCCGGAGTCAAAATACACCGGTGTAGAATGACTCCCCGGTCATTCTACACCGGTTGTATGCTGGTGTAGAATGACTCCCCTGTTTCTTGTATTGTAAAAACTTTTCAAAATTAATTTTAATTTTTAACTTACGTTACGCTTACGTTTGAATACGTATAAGCTTACGATGAAGTTTAATTTTAGCTTTAGGTTAAAGCTTAGGTTCAATCTGATATGTAGGCTTAGGCTTTGGCTAGGGTTAGTTTTAGGATTTGGCTTAGGCTTAGACTCAGTTTTAAGCTTAGGCTTTGGCTTAGGTTTAAGATTAGGCAAAAAAATATTCAGAAAAACTGACACCTAAGTCACATTTTACTAACAATGAACTTACACACGTTAAATATAGTGAGCGGAAGTGCACAGTTTTAAGTAATAATGTATGGAAATTTTTGGGGGAGTCAATATATCCCGGTATAAAATGACTCCCCAATGTTAATAAGGGGAGTCATTTTATTCCGATGGGAGTCATTCTACACTGGGAGTCAACATATCATACGACATCTCGCATGATATTTTGACCCCCCTGATTTTTGACCGGGGAGTCATTCTACACCGGGGGCCTGTTTCATAAAATACTGGTCTTCGTAAATTACAAGTTTATCAATAACTTTTTTTATTCTGAACCATTTGCGTTGAAATTTGAAATGAAAAAAGATTATATGCCATGTGCAAACTATTTAAAATTTCATGTACGTAGCTGTTGTGTGTTTAAAGTTATTCCAGTTTCAAACTTTGGCCACTTGTAATTTTTTACAAGTTCTCAAAAGAAAAATTTACCCTACTCCGACTAGGGTAAATTTTTCTTTAAAATTACAAGTGGCCAAAGCTTAAAAGAATTTTAAACACACAACAAGCTACGTACATGAAATTTTAAATAGTTTGCACATGGCATATAATCTTTTTTCATTTCAAATTTCAACGCAAATGGTTCAGAATAAAAAAAGTTATTGATAGATTTGTAATTTACGAAGACCAGTATTTTATGAAACAGGCCCCGGGAGTCAAAATATCATATGACACCGGCATACTAATCGTTATGTTGTTCTATCTGTCATTTTAAGTTGTGTTCTATTTTTTTTATAAAAAGATTTATTAAAAAAATACATTTTAATAAATATCATAAAAATCTAAAACATAAAATTTTCTAATCACAAAAAACAAGACAAAATATAAAGAGGACTTGAGATTGGCACAATTTTAATATCTATAACATAATTAATTTTATATTTTAACATTAAGTTCTTTATAAATATATTAAATTTAAAATTCACAATTATGGATTATGTTTCTTCATGCGCTCAAATAGCTAAAAAAATTAATATAAATCACTAATATTTCCCCCTTTAATATCATGCTTTGAAGCTCCTTCCAATTAAGGCAGAGGAAGCTCCGAAGATCCGCACCCTTAATCGAGCGATTTCAAGCTTATTCAAACTTAAAATATGTTTTAAATTATACGAGGCGCATTTTTTATCGTTTTTAGTAAAGTTCTGGTTAGAAATAAAGGTAGCTTTTAAACGCATTATAATTCCGCCATAAAGCTGGCACAGCTCTTAAACGGTTGTGATACGAGGCGTTTAGAAGACTGCTAGTTAGTGATGTTCCCCGCAGCCCGGAGCAGAGCTCCGCTTTTAAGAGCTCTGCTCCGGAGGGACCCTTAAATGAGCGATTTGAGGCTTATTTAAGACTGAAATACATTTTACACTACTTCATTTGTATCTGTGAGATTATTTTTATTAATTTAAAGAAGTTTTGGAAAAAATTTAGTTTACAAACATATTTTGACAAAACAATCTATGCGATCACTTTTAATTTTTGATGGAATATAAAAATAGGACGGAGTTCCGGAGCTACGACGCCCCGTGGGTTGCTCCGGAGCTCCTAAAAGCAAACCTCCGTTCCGCACTTCCGGGGAACATCACTAATAAAGATATCAACTTAAAAAAATACTGTCAACAACTTTTACTGTTTATATTCTATGTTCTTATAGTTTGTAATATAGCTTTTCTTTTTGTGTTAATTTTAAACAAAGAATTATCGTTTTGGCTTTAGAAAAAAATTTTTAAAAAATACAATAAAATTAAAATAATTAATATAAATAAATGGCATAACCTGCAAAGTATAAACTTTCTTAATAATTATTCACGAAATTACTATAAAAAAAGTGCGGAGCTCCGGGCGTTGGATCAGAGCTACCAAAAGCGGAGCTCGACTCCGGATATTTGGGAAACATTACTTATATTATAAACCATTAACTGTCAAATATTTGAACTGAAAATACTGTCAATCCAACCAGATAAAAATTATGACAAAACGTATATTTCCAATGTGTTTTCAATTCCAAAATCAAAACTCGCGTTGTTTAATTAGAAATAACGAAAGCAAGTCACGCACTAAATTTTTATTTTTTGCCTTAATGTTTATGTTGATAAAAATAATAAAAGTACGTTGTGAATAAATAAACGCATACATAACACTTTCCAATCACTGCGCATTGCGAGCGCATCCAGCAATTTAGACCGGCTAAATTCACAATTAGTAAACAGTGTCTCCCTACCTCCTTGTGATTGCTTTTCACTCACTGATAAGCTTCCCAGCTTCGAAGTAGAATGAAAAGCATGAGGAAAAGGGTTCACATATCTATCCACAGGTGAGAAAGGGGGGGGGGTTCGCATGAGTTGTCTCGTGTCGGACAGTATTACACCAACACGGGAAAACTAATGCGGCCCGGACAGTATTACACTTGAGTATATATGAAGTGTAATTAAATCAATAAATGGCTTTCTCTCCATTTTAATTCGCCTAATTATAATGGCAATTATGCCATTATAATGGAGGGTGCCATGTAAATGGAGAGGCTCATTATAATAGCCTACTTTTACTTACTTTTTTATATAGGAGTTGCACATTTTTCGGTATATTATATATTTTTGTTTGTGCCGTCGGTGCGAATCACAGCACCCAGTGGCGCGCGCCCAGAGGGGGGGGGGGGGGCGATTGCCCGACAAATGGTCGCCAGATGGTAACATTTGAGGGTTTTAGATGCTAGAAATTCAGCGGCTCGCAAATCGCTCGGCGCCAAACTTTAAAATAATTTCGGTACCACAATTGACCACCAAAAAGCAAAAAAATTTTCCACTTCGGTTCGCTCAGCGGTCAAGATTCATAATGTTTATATTTCTCGCTATTTATCTTGCCTAATGTTATTAAAAAAAAGTACAATAATTTTAATCAACAATAAGTACTACACTCTTAAGCAAAGCAAACAATCATATTTGGTTGATTTCTGTATATATCGTTCCCCCTCCTAAAATTTCCAGCCGCCTATAGCAATGGCTTGGTAATTTTTTCCATATAGGGACCCTAAAAAAATGGAGATGCTGCTCATCTGCTTTGGTTTACAGTGTGCCAGGGATCTAAAAGATCTCTAAATCCTGTTTTTTTGTGAAATCCAGCTCTGCATATGCCTGCTACAGTGGCGTGCCGAGGGGGAGGGGGCGGGGGGGGGGACGGCCGCTTCCCCCCCGAAATCCGGCAATGCCGGATTTTTTCGTTAGAGGGGACCCTCACGTTTTTTAAATTTTGGGAGAGAAAAAATTTTTCCTTTAATATTAATACAGAAACTTTCCTAATGCCTTACAAAAGCACATTAATAGTACGAAAACCAAAATTTCCCCCGCTACGAGGGTAGTTTTTATCTTAGTTTTTATATTTCAAATCGATTATCCCGTTCAGTAGTTAAGGCATACATGTTTTATTAAACTATTATAAATACTATTATTATTTTATTAACGTTTTAAACACATGTTTTAAATGAATAGGTATATAAAAACTTTATATTTTGTAATAAATGTCATCTGAAATTAAAATTTCTAGTGTATTTTAGCTTCTTAAATTAAAAATTTTCTCCCCCGGAGGGCATTCTGCCCCCCCGGACCCATTGACAAGGGGCTCTGCCCCTTGACACCGCTGGGGGGCTCTCGCCCCCCAGACCCCGCATATCTGGGGGGCTGCCGCCCCCTGACCATACATGGGCAAGTTGGTCTAAAGTGGGGGAAGGGGTTAAACCCCAAATTCGGGGAGGGGGGAGTTAAAATTCGAGAAACGCAAAATACCCATATCGTTTTTTTTCTGGAGTGCACTTTACCCATATCGTTTTTTGATTTTGAAGGAAAAATACGTAAAAAACGCTAATTTTAGGTCAAAAAGCTATTTTTATTGCATTTTCAAACTTTTTATTGCTTAAAACATTTATTTTGACCTCGAAACTTAAGTTTGGAGGCAGTTAGAAGTCATTTTAAAATTCTCAAAATTTGCGGGGGAGGGGAGGAATTACCCCCCTGTGCCCATGTATGCCCCAGACCTTATTTCAGAGTTAGTATTTACCCCCCCTCCCCCCAAATGAAATCCTAGGCACGCCACTGGTCTGCTAATGTAATTTTTAACTAAGAAAACACGTTTTTACCGCTAAAACATTAGATAATACGTTAGTATTCCAAAAACAGAGTATTATACAGCTTTATCTACGTTTATACCTGCTTTTTTAACCTTTTCCAACATTAGGGGGGCGGGGAGGAGCCCCCTTCCCCAATTTTTTGTATTGAAATCTGTTCCCCCCCCCAAAAAAATGAAACTCTGATATAAATATGATCTTCACGCGTAGCGGCAAAAATTTTTATATTTATTTATGGTTTTAGAATGCATAAAGATTTGTATTAAATTTTTATAACACAATAGTCAAAAAGTAAAAAAAAAGAAATCTATACGAAATGCCAAGCCTCGCCAAAAAAGAAGGGGGGGGGGGTGGTGGTGGAGGAAAGCGGCCCACAAGTATAACAACCGTTGTTAGAGGGCTTAAAACAGCCATTATGAAACCCATATAATATATAGTTTTAACATGTATATAGTATTGTTATTCAATATTTAAGGCAAAGGCATCTGCCTTAGCATGTATTCAAAGGTAAAATTCATCAAAATTTAACAAAATCATAAAAATTAGCAATGTACACTTTCCGCGAAGCGGAAAAATTTCAGTTTTTTGGGTATTTTTTATGCTTTTGGAACGCACCAGGAATGGTTCAAAATTTATATTTAAAAAAATTTTTTTCCCAAAATACAAAAACGTAAGGTTCCCCCCGTACGAAAAAATCCGGCTGCGCCGGAATTCCGGGGGGGGGGGTCCGCTAGGTTACACCATTGGATACAGCCAGCTCTGATAAATTTTCCCTATTTTTTTATTCCGGCGTCAAACTCTAATTTCTTCTTTAAACGAAGCCACGAAAATGAAAACAGGAGAAAATAGCAACAGGGCGCTTAAATCCAAACGGCAACAACAAATACTGTCGTCCGGTGGATTAAAGTCGAAACATTTCCTACAAAGTCAAAGTCGGATACAAGTTCCCGAATCGACAAAAAGAAAAACTATGCCGCTTGTCACATGAACGGGAAATACTGCTGCAAAGGCACCTTCAAAACCCACTTTTCATCCGGCTTTAATTTAACCCTACTAATCGACCCGTCGAAGAAAGAAGTGTTGAAATTCCGACAAAAATAAATATAATAATATAAAACTCCAGAGAGAAATTTTAGTTGTTTCTGTCAAAAAAGCCAAGGTGCGGTGCCCCGTAGTCGTCCGGGTCCCGCCCGAAAAAGAAGGCGCTTCTGCCACTCTTTTTCTTCTCCGAATTCTTCTACGGGGTCGAGTCCCCCCCGGCGGCGGCTGTGTCCTCCCGGAGGGGAAACTTCTCCCGCTGGAAGACCAGCTTCACGGCGGCCAGAAGGTCTTTTTCCACGAACGCCGGTCTCCGCAAGACCACGTTGTGACTCAGATTCTTAAAGTGACTAGTGGTCACGGCGGCGTGGGCGGCGATTTCGCAGTCTTGCGCAAACACGCCTAAATAAAACAAACTAACTAACAAACAAACACGCCTAAATAATTCTTATTCAAAGGTGTGCACTGCCCCCATGGGGGTTATTATTGGGGGCAATTCCAAAATGGAAGGGCACGGGGGGCAATTTTTTGAAACGGGGGGTAAGCAGGGGAGACAACAAAAAAGAAGAAAAAAGAGAAAAAAAGGAAAACGAAAAAAGGAACAAAAAAAGCGAAACTTAAGAGAAAATAGGTCTTCAATGGCTTAAAATGCATTGAAACATGCTAAAAACTACAAAAATTTTGCGATTATGGCATAATAATAGGTCAAAAATGGTGCCATAATTTTTGGGATTTTTTCATTTTCGCTCTGAGTGAGGGGGGGGGGGGGTGGGGGGTTAATAAAACGGGGGTGGGGGCACGGCCGCTAATATCCCGAGGGGGGCATTTTCAGACCGTGCACAGGTCTGCACACCCGTAGTGATAATCCTGTGCCGATCAATGTCATTCTTCGGAGCTTTGAACGTTTAAAAGCATAGGCTCCAAAGCCCTTAAATAAGTAATTACAACTATACATGGCCAAATTAGTGGGGGAAGGGCGTTAATTTTTATTCCCCACACTTCTGAGTGGAGGAGGGGGAATACTAGACCACTCATTTTAGAATTTTGGGGGGGGGGGGTTAACCAACCCCCTTAGTTCCCATGTATGATTGTATACAAATACAAGTGATTTATCGCGCCAGAAGAACCGGATACTTTTAAAATAGGAGGGCACGTCCAGCAAAAATTATATTATAAATAATATACCGAAAAATGTGCAACTCCTATAATATAATATGTAATATAAATAAGTAAGTAAAAGTAGGCCGTTATCAGTGGCGTACTCAGAATTCCATTTCGGAAGGGGCGGTCCGAAGGGAGAGTAAATACTATCCCTGAATGGGGTCTGGGGGGCAGAATGCCCCTGGGGGAGAAAATTTTAAATTTAGGGTGCTAAAATACACTAGAAATTTTAATTCCAGATGATGTGTATTACAAAATTTAAGGTTTTTTTATTTTTTTATATTTAAAACATGTGATTAAAACGTCACTAAAAGGTTAATAGTGTTTATAGTAGTTTGATTTAACATGTGTGCCTTAGCTTTTGAACAGCATAATCATAATTGATTTGAAATCGAAAAACTAACATAAATTGTCAATTTAAATGCATCTGGAAGGCATCAGGAAAGTTCCTGTATTAATATTAGAGAAATTTTTTTATCTCCCAAAATTTAAAAAACGTAAGCCCCCCCTTACGAAAAAATCCGGCTTCGCCGGATTTCGGGGGGGGGGGGCGGCCGCCACCCCGCCCCATGTGCACGCCACTGGCCATTATAATGTGCCTTTCCATTTAAATGGCACCCTCCATTATAATGGGTAGCCATTTTAATTCGGCATTATAATAGCCATTATAATAGCTATATTGATTTAATTTCACTTCATTTATATACAAGCAGACCTGTGCACGGTCTGGAAATGCCCCCCGTTTTATTGCCCCCCCCGCCAAAAAATGAAAAAGTACCTTAAAATTATGACGTCCTTTTTAACCTATAATGACGCCATCATCGCGAATTTTTTGCAGTTTTTAGCCTATTTCAATGTATTTTAAGCCATTTTAGACCTATTTTTACCTTATTTTCGCTTTTTTTTGTCCCTTTTTTCCCCTTTCCCTTCTTTTTTCTCTTTTTTTCTTTCCCCCCTGCTTGCCCCCCCGTTTCAAAAAAATTGCCCCCCGATAAACTACCGGGGAGGCGGCTGGCACAGGTCTGTACAAGTAAAATACTGTGCGGGCCGCATGAGTTTTCCTGTGTCGGTGTAATACTGTCCGACACGGGAAAACTTATGCGGCCCGGACGGACAGTATAACAACACTTGTTACTTGTGAGTATATTAGTATATATGAAGTAAAACTATATTAATAAATGGCATTACAATGGCTTCCTCTCCATGTTAATTAAAATGACTATTATGCCATTATAATATTACTTTTTTATTGCACATTTTTCGGTATATTATACATTTTACTCTTCCAGAGCCCTGCTTTTTAAATAAGTAATTACAAATTTATGTTTTAATTTATTTGGTTAGCATTTTTTAAATAAAATACTAATATAAAGCTTATTTACCCTTATTTAATTAGAACCCATTTGATTTTTAAGACACTTTTATGGTTTTTATACTTTTAAGACCTGTGTGGTATTCCTACATTCAAGAGGAAATTTTTTTATTCAATTTACATAAAGCAGGATAAGCAATGCTGATGTTACTCAGCACTAATTGCGCAACCAAATACTACATAATAACAATATTAACAAACAATATTATCACAATGCAGTGTGTCTCCTGTGCTCCAGGATGCGGGAAATTTTTTGGGTTTTTTGAGAAAAGTGAGAAAAAGATAACCCTTTTCCCAATTTTGGAAAAAATGAATAAAAACAAGTGAAAACGGTACAATCTTGGCCAGGTCGTACATGTTGACCACCATCAAAATTCACCCATTAAAACTTATATATTAAGCAAAAAATTATTCGCCAAGACCATAGGTGGGCAGCCTCTCGGATTTTGGGGAGGGGTATAGGGGGGGTCAAATTTTAGGGTGGGTGTCCGGCAAGACCCAAATTTTGAGGAGGGGGGGAACATAATATTTCCGCGCTGCCTTAAAATGGGCTTAAAACGCGTAAAAAACGTAAAACAAGCTTATAAATGCTTTAAAACTGTGTAAAATTGAAACAAGACCTTATTGCAACTTAAAAATTGTATTTTTTAATTCTTTTATTAATAATGTGTTTATATATTCTTATAATTAGATTAGAAATCATAGTTTTTTAATAATTATGTAATAATAGAATAATAATAATATTGCCTTGATTATAAACTCAAGTATCACAAACTTTTTAATCCATAATCTTATATTTAATTAAAGATTATATACATACATGGGCGTAGCCAGGGGGGGGGTCTAGACACCTCTTTTAGGTCGGCAAAGGGAAAAATTTGGGGTTAGACAGACCCCCCCTTTTGCAGTGGCGTGCCCAGGATTTCACTTCTGGGGGCCCTACTAACCCTGAAGGGGGGTCTGGGGGCGGCAGCCCCCCAGATATGGGGGGTCTGGGGGGCGAGAGCCCCCCAGCGGGGTCAAGGGGCGGAGCCCCTTGTCAGGGGGGTCCGGGGGGCAGAATGCCCCCCCGGGGGAGAAAATTTTTAATTTAAGGCGCTAAAATACACTTGAAATTTTAATTCCAGATGATACTTATTACAAAATTTAAGGTTTCTTATACCTACACATTTAAAACATGTGTTTAAAACGTTAATTAAAGGATAATAGTGTTTATAGTAGTTTTATTAAACTGTATACCTTAACTACTGAACGGGATAATTGATTTGTAATCGAAAAACTAAGATAAATTGTCAATTAACAATTAACTCTCCGCCAATTAAAAATTTTTTTAGTCGTTTTATAACACTTAGCAAAATCCGAAATTTTTTTTGGGGGGGTATAACATAACCCCCCTGCCCACCTATGGCCAAGACCTAGTTATATTTATCTTAAACTAGGTTTTTGCGAACAATTTTTGCTTCTATAAATTTTTTAAAGTAGTTTTTTTCACTAAATAATCTTCCAAAAACGCGAATTTTCAAAACAAATTCATGTTTTTACACCCTTTGATACCAGAATATCGCTTTTTATTCAATAAAATGTAGTATTATCTTATAAAAACAATTATTATATAAATTTTTAATGATTTAAAAGTATTTGCTTAGGTCATTGTAACCCATCTTAACACCTGTCGACCCTCCGAGAAAGCCAAGGGGGTCCGTCCGGTTCGACCCTTCTAGAACCCTTCTTCTGGATTTTGAAATGTCATTAAAAATCATACATTGGTAAGTTGGTCCGGAGTGAGGGGGTTAAACCCGGAATTAGGGGGAGGGTTTAAAGTTTAAACCCAAGAAACGCATTTTACTTTACGGCTTTACCCAGATCGTTTTTTAATTTAAAAAAAAAGGCAAAAAACGCTAAATTTTAGCTAAAAAAGCCCTTTTATTGCATTTTGAGCTTTTTTGCTTAAAACCTTCATTTTGACCTTAAAACTTAAGTTTCGATTGGAGGCAGTTAGAAAGTCATTTTAAACACAATTTTTCTTATTTTTTCAAAATTGGGGAGGTTAACCTTTTCTCCCCTTCCACTCCCTTTTTTCATTCTCATCTATGCTTGTATCTATCTGAAGCTTTGTAAGCTTAAGTGTAAACTTATATAGTCTTTATTTAAAAACATCATTTTGTTTAAAAGCAACAAATAAAGGAACGTTCTGTCGCAGCACGAAACCATTGGATTCAAAGATTTAAACTAAAAAAATACCTGTTTCCACTAAAATTGACAAGCATTGCTCAGCAGTGTGGCTGTAACCAAGGGATTCTTCCCATTGGTTCAGAATAGCTTCTTGTTCAAATGTTATGGGTTGCACTTTACTTGACTTTCGAGTGGCTTCTATATTTCCAAAAACCTTAAACACTTAACATCAAGATTATAATCCAAGGAAGAGAATGTCTGATTGGAGTTTGGCTTAAGTTTTTACCAGAAAAGCTACATATTATACGACTTTTTTTAGCACACAAGACTTTCAGTGCACACTGGACTCATAGGTGAGAAGGGGGGGGGCGGGCAGGGGGGGGTCCACCCCTCCTAGCCTCGAAATTTTGGCACCGCCCCCTAGACGAAATCTAGGACCCCCCTCCCCCCAAATTTCCGAATTTTACCTCCTTTAGAATTTGAAATCTGACCCCTCCCCCTTCGGGAAAATTTTAGGTACCTTTTTTATACTAAATTTTCTTTCAAAAACGTGAATTTTCATCACATATTCATGCTTTTACACCCTTTTTATACATAAATATGGCTTTTTATTCAATAAAATGTAGTATTATCCTATAAAAAGAACAATTATTAAAGTTATTATGGTTTAAAACTGTTTTGCTTTGGACACCGGACCCCACCTGACCCCCCTCTAGATTTCAAAATTTCGCACCCCGGGTCGACCCCCCTAAAAAGCTAGGGGGGTCCGGTCCGGACCCCCCTCCTAGAATTCAAAATTCGATTTACCCCGGGTAACCACCCCCCTAGCTTCCCCGACCGTGCTCACCTATGACTGGACTGGTTACCCACCCAACCCACTGTAATCTAACAATGGACGTATGACCTGTGCACGATCTGGAAATACCCCCAAGTCAGAATATTTTAGTGGCTGTCATACATGAGCATACGAGGGGGGTGGGTAGGGTGGGGTCCACCACCCCCCCCCCATCCTTAGCCTCGAAATTTCGGACCACCCCCTAGAAAAAAATCAAGCCCCCCTCCCCCCAAAATTTTTAAATTTTTACACCCTAACCTCTATGGAATTCCAAATCGACCCCCTACCCCTTTCTTTCAAGCCAAATTTTATTTTGGATATGAATTTAGGTCAAAATTTACTGTCACAAACACGATTTTGTAGTAAAAAAACAGTACTTTTGTACTCTTTTTATACATAAATAGCTTATTTTAGCGTATAAAACTTTATATTAGTGCTAAAAAACTTAAATCAATGATTTAATGTGATTTTGTTTGGAAACCGAACTACCTCTGATCTCCCTCCTGAGTTTCAAACTGGTCTACCTCGGGTCTAACACCCTAAAAAGCTAGAGGGGTACGGACCCCCCTCCTAGCAGTATATTTTATTCGCTGTTATTTTGTTAGATTGCAAAAAACAATAATAAAGCCAATAAAATATAATATTCTAATTCCCCTCTAGGTTTCAAAATCTTCCACCCCACGTGGTCGACCTCCCTGGAAAGCAGTGGCGCAGCCAGGGGAGAGCGGGGTGAGGGCCCTCCCGAAATCCGGCGAAGCCGCATTTTTTCGTAAGGGACCCTTACGTGTTTTGAATTCTGGGAGAAAATTTTTTTTCTTTATATATAAATTCAGAAACATTTTTGATGCGTTCCAAAAGCATAAAAATACTCAAAAACTAAAGTATTTCCCGCTTCGCGGGAAGTGTACATTAATCATTTTGTTAGTTTTTTTTAATTTCGATGGATTGTACCATTCAATACATAGCTAAGGCATGTGCCTTTGCCTAAGATATTGAATGGCAATACTATATAGATGTTAAAACTCATATATTTTAAGATATGTAGGTTTGATAATGGCTGTTTTAAACCCCTTAACAACGGTTTTTACACTTGTGGGGTTGTTCGCCTTTCCACCTCCCCCCATGGTGAAGCGTGGCAGATTGTATAGATTTTTTTTACTTTTCAAATATTATTGAGTTATAAAAATTTTTACCGCTACGCGGGAAGGTCAGATTTATATAATATATACAGTAAAATTAATATTATCAGTAATATTTTTTGTTATAACTTACACCATACTCATTCGCAAAATTTAAAGGAGCACTGTCACAAATCTAATTCCTATAACGCCCGAACCGGACTGCTCGTTTAATACCAAACCTACCTAACTCAACTTTGGTATTTAGAGTGCTCCACTACAAGGCTACAACATTTTTAAATTTCAGCTGAATCGGTTCAGTATTAAAAGAGCAGTCCGGTTCGGGCTTATAGAAATTTGATTTGTGACAGTGCTCCTTTAAAGACATCAGAAAATAGATAGTTGTGTTATATACAATTTGATCGCCTGATAATTTTGAAGATCAGACATAATTGTGCAGAAATTAGGTAAAAAACAAAAGTAAAATGTATGTTGACGCAAACACCAGGGGACGATTTTTAAGCAGGCTTTAGTGCATATTTAAAAAAAATTCGCCTCCGGCGGCTGGGGGGACACCCCTCAAACCATACATGGGCAAGTGGGTCCGGAGTGAGGGGGGGGGTTAAACCCCAAATTAGGGGGGGGGGGGTGGGTTAAAATCCGAGAAACGCAAAATACCCATATCGTTTTTTTTCTGGAGTGCATTTTACCCATATCGTTTTTCGATTTGGAAGGAAAAATAGGTAAAAAACGCTAATTTTAGGTCAAAAAGCCCTTTTTATTGCATTTTTGAGCTTTTTATTGCTTAAAACATTCATTTTGACCTCAAAACTTAAGTTTGGAGGCAGTTAGAAGTCATTTTAAAGACTTTTTTTTCTTCATTTTTCCAAAATTGGGGGGTTAACTTTTTCTCCCCCCCCCCACTTCTGAGTGGGGGGGGGGGGTTAAACCCCCATCTCAGAATTGGGGGGGGGTTAACCCCCCCTAACCTCCCCCCCGTGCCCATGTATGCCTCAAACCCCCTGGCCGACGCTTCGCGTCGGTTGGCGGCGGCGCTGCGCGCCGCTTTTGTGGCACTTTTTTTCCCTCCAGTCCAGACCGCCCCCCCCCGAAATGAAATCCTGGCTACGCCACTGCTGGAAAGCTAGGAGGCGTTCGACCCTCCCTAGATTTTAAAATGTCATTTACCCGGGGGGAGGGTAAACACCCCTCCCCCCAGCTTCGGTGACCGTGTTCATCTATGATCGGCGAAATGCCGCATTAAAGAAATAGCATGAAATCAGAATAAAATTAAACCATAATTTTTGAAATTAACATTTACGGTTTGTTTAGCAATTTTTTAAATCAATCAATATTATTTAAACTTTCTTAAAACAAAAAAACGAATTTTGTTGATATTAAAATATAAAAAAAAATGTTTATACGAGGACTATATTTTTTTATTCATCACGATTTAATTAAAAATTAAATAGTCTGATTTTACTGTGTAATACTTTTAAAATACACAAAAATATGTTTTTTAAAGAAAATTATGTAATCTACCCTTTTCGTGTAAAAATTCTTGTTTTTAGATTATATTAATGTAATCAGAAACATTTTTTGCAACTGCGTCGGTCAAACGTCGCATCGGCCAAATGGTTCAAAATGCATCAATATATAGTTAAATCAAAATTGAAATATTATAAGTTTGAAATGGTTATTGATCCAAAACTTGACAGTGGAATAATAAATAATAAATTAATTGTAAATCATTTTGTACAACATATAGATTAATAACATTAATTAATTATATCAGAAACAAATTTTATTAAAAATACCTCGTCCAGCTTTTCTTTTTGCAGCTGTTGTTGCAACTTTCGTTGAGACAAAAACTGATGATACAGATTAGCACCAAGAATGTCAGATTCTACATTATCGCTAAATTTGTCCTCTTTTCAATAAACAGAAAAAACACACAATAGTTTTACCACACGATAATTCCCATCACACGATAATTTTACCCCTTTTAATGTCGGTTTTAACGATATTTTGAAAATTGGTCGAAAAAAGCCTGTTTTAGTCTGTAAAATTTATTATTAGGTCTAGAAAGTAAAAACACTTAAATTATTGATTTAAAAAACTTTGTTGAAAAACTAGATCCTCAAAATCCCCCCCCTAAATTTGAAAATGGTCACCCCGAGTTGATACCCTTCTAAAAAGTCAGGGGGATCCGACCCCCCTCCCCCAAAAAATTTTTTGACTTCCACCCGAGGGCGAACCCTTCCCCTAGCGGACCCGACCAAAACATTTATGCGTAAACTTCACAACAAGTATGATTTGGTATGATACACATTCCAAAGAAGAAAGACCACGAAGGCCAACAAACAAAGCCTCAGCTTCAGTCCCCTTGGCTACACCACTGCCGTAAAACAGCTTTCCGTTTTTCATTATCATTACCAAGTATAGATACAACAACCTCCTTAAATACGCTTCGCCACAAAAATACAAAAAAATGAATAAAATACTATGTAATATATATGTCCTGTTGGTCTCGAAAATAAAATTTCTAAAAGTAAGGTAAGCGTTTTTGAAACGCGCTTTATTGAAAATTAAAAAAAATCCGTAAAAACTTTTTGTAAAAAAACTAACAAAAAAATACTCAAAATACATGTTGCAATTAATCTTTTGTTCGTAAAAGCTGTCATAATTTGTTCAGTATAGAGGTTATTTTAAAAACCAAACTATCGTTTTATTTCTATTTAAACGAACAAAACAGTGGTGTTACCAGAATATTACAGTATATTTTATTCGCTGTTATTTCTTAGATTGTAAAAAACAAATAAAGCGAACATGGGCGTAGCTGGGATTTCGGAAAGGGGGTCCAACCCTGAACAAAATTTCCGAAAGGGGGGTCCAACCCTGAACAAAATTTCCGAAAGGGGGGTCTAGGGGGTCCAAATCCTAAACGTTATAAAAGGGCTAAACCGCGTTTCGCGCGGAGTGTTTATTACCTTGTTTATGTCACATACTTAATTATTTTCCTATTATTTAATAATAATAAGTCTATAAAACCTAGAAAAAAATTTTACAAACAATTTTATACCTTGAAATTTTCGAATTTGAAATCCTAGCAACTTAAAAAAGAAAACATTGAATTACAGCTGAGCAAATTTGGAAAAGGAGACACAAACACACAAATTTGGAAGTGGAGACTATATAATTAATCGAGCGCTGAGCGGAGCGAAGCGCGAGAAAAATTTTAAAAAATGGCCCTTCTACACCCCCAAATTTTTATCCTTGGCGACCCAAAAGGGGGAGGTCTAACCCCAAATTTTTCTTTTTGCCGACCCAAAAGGGGGGGGGGTCTAGACCCCCTAGAACCCCCCTGGCTACCCCCATGAAAGCGAATAAAATATAATATTCAGGTAACACCTAAGTTATGGCATAAGTGGCATAAGTTATGGCTGCTTTTACGAACAGGAATTAATTGCAACAGACATTTTAAATTGTTTAATTTTCCAGAGTTGTGCACTTCCACTCTCCGGGGTTTTATAGGGTGGGGGGATCATAGATGAAAAATGGGGGGTAGAATGGGGTGCACCCCCCTAGCTTCGAAATTTTGTCCCCGCCCTCTAGAAAAAATTCAGGCCCCAAATTTTCGAATTTTTTACCTCTGACCCCCTTGTGAAATTTACAATCTGACCTCACCGCCTTCCCCCTCGAGAAAATTTTAGGTACTTTTTTATACTAAATTTTCTTTCAAAAACGTGAATTTTTAAACAAATTGATGGTTTTACACTTTTTTATACCAAAATATCGCTTTTTATTTAATAAATTTAGTATTTTGCTTCGGAAATCGGACCCTACCTGATCCTCCTCCCCTTGGTTTCAAAATTTTAGTTTTAGGGACTTAATTTCTCACTTAGTTGAAATACCATTTTCTACGCAACGTTTTTTTCCAGCGCTTAACCTTTTTAAAAAAAATTAGAAAGACAGACTATAACGTGTGATTCTAAAAAATGAGTAAATAAAATGGCTGTGTCTGTGTTGCTGTAGATAGCGGCATAGCCAGGATTACATTTGGAAGGGGAGAGAAATACACATTACAGCACTTTTGTGACAATTGTGTAGCGGCGCCAGTTGACGCAAAGCGTCGGCTGGGGGGTCTCCCCCCAAAAAAAACCTTACAAAAAGCATCATATCATATCACGATCCCTTATATATCATTGGTTCGCAGGGGTGTACCAGGCAGGTTTCATTGGAGGGAAGCGGTAGGGCAAACTTCTATAGGTACAACAAAAAAATTTGTGAGGGAGGAGGCATAAGTGAGCACTGTCCCGGAAGCTTGGGGGGTAGTTGCCTAGGGCAAATCGCATTTTAAATTCTAGGAGGGGTTTAAATCTAGGATTTTAAATTCCAAGAAGGTCTGGACTGCTCCTAGCTTTTTAGTGGGAGTCAACCTGGGGTGTAAAATTTTGAAATCTAGATGGGGGTTAGGTGGGGTCCAATGTCCGGAGCAAAATAGTTTTTTAAACCATAATAACTTGATAATAATAATTGTCTTTTTTGTAGGATAATACTACATTTTAATGAATAAAAAGCGATGCTCTTCAGTTTCGAGAAATTAAAACCAAAGAGAGTCCATAGCTGCGTTAAATCTGTAATTATTTAGGTCACTTAAATTCTAAAAACAATTTACATTAAGTTTACAAAAAAGTTGACAAAATAATCAATGAAATTTTTTTATTATTAATGATGAAACTATATACTACACAAAATAGTGTAGAGGTCCGTGGATTGCTTGGAGCTTCTAGAAGCTCCAGAGCTTCGAGAAGGGGGGAGGTAGCATCGTTAGCTTTGCAACTTATGCTTACCCAATGGCGTAGAGCGTTTTTGGGGCGGTTAGTCCTAGGGATTGGGCGAACAAACCGAGCCTCCTTTCCGCATAGTGATAAGTGATTTCGGTGGGTTTTCCCATAATAACGGTGTATTGCAAATCGTTTCCAGTAAGCTTTTTGTACAGAGCCTCCAGACACAAAAGAAAGGTACCATGTCCAAATCTAAAACTTACATAAGCGTTTTTTTAAATTTATATACGCAGTAGTTCAACGACCAATTATTGATATTTTTTATAGGATGGGTATTCCTGTTGTAACGTCTTTTTTTCTTTTGGTGTTTTTTTTTTTTTTTTTTTTGTTTTTTTTGGTTTTTGAGCTTTTTCTGGGGTTCTGTTGCTGCGTGGTGCTTTTGTTTGGTATTGGGTTTATTGGGTTATTTTGTGGTTTGTGCGTGTTTGTGTGGATTTGTGTTTTGTGCTTTGTGTTTTGTTGTGTATGTCTGTGGTATGTTTGTTGTGTGTTGTTGTTGTAATATTTTTGCTTTTTGCTCTGGTCGGTTGTTTTAATATTATGTTTTTTTACATGCCGCATTTTGCTTTTTTGCGTGAGTTGATTTGTTGCTATTGGGAGGACTTTGCCTTTGTGTATATTTTGTTTTGTCTTGTGTGCCCTGTTGCGACCCTGGAGCTGTGTTTTGTATTTTTTGTTTGCTGATTTTGTGTGTGATGTAGTGGGGCCCCAGACTGTGCTGGCATACTCAATTTGTGGTCGAGTGATTGCCTTGTATTTGTGTATGACTGTTTCTTTTGGTTTACCAAACGTTGTTGCTGTGAGTGCGTTTATGATTTTGAGTGTTTTGCGTGCTTTGCTGTGTGTGTTTGCGATGTGTGTGTTGAATGTGTGGGGTCGAACGTGAGCCCAAGATTTTTGGGTTTTTGGTTGTAATGAGTGTTGTGTTGTTTATTTGTAGTGATAATTGTGTGTTGTACTCTGCAGGGTCTGGTGTGAATAGTGTGGATGTTGTTTTGCTTGCATTTAATGTTAGTTGGTTGTTGTCTGTCCATGCTTGTATTGCGTGTAGGTATGGTTGTATTTGTTGTTGAGCTATGTGGTGGTTTGGGTGTGATGCATATATTGTGATGTCGTCTGCATATGTTATGATGTGTACGTTTGGTGGTGGTGTTGGTATGTCTGCGGTGTAGATGTTGAATAATGTGGGTGATAGACAGGATCCTTGTGGGACTCCTGTTTTGATGAGTTGTTGTTTTGATTTGTAGTTGTTGTTTGTGGTGTATGCTTTGCGGCCTTTGATGTAGTTGTTTATGAATTTTGTGATTGTTGTTGGTACTTGTGTTTGTGCGAGTTTGTGTATGAGTGTGTGGTGATTGACAGTGTCGAAAGCTTTGGACATCCAAGCTCTAGACAACTGTGCATAGTGGTTTTGGTTTGTTAAAACCTGCTGCTATGTGAGTGTAAAGTGTTTGTAATGCTGTGTCAATTGGAGTATTCTCTTTTGAAGCCGTGTTGGTGTGTAATGTTTGGAATGTTGCTTTAGATCTATCGATGTATGATTATATCGAAAGTTTTTGCGATATAGGATATGAGTGAGATGGGCCTGAATGATTGGCTGTTGTTGATGTTTTTGTTTGGTTTTGGGATTGGGATGTAGTTGGAAAGTTTCCAACTGTGTGGTATTGTGTTTGTGTTTATGATGTTGGTGTAGAGTTTTGTGATGTATTGTAGTGCTTTGTTGCCTAGATGTTTAAGGTGTTGTATGTTTGTGTTGTCAGGCCCAACTGAATTGTTTGTTTTGCTGTGTTGTATTGCTGTGATTGTTTGCTGTACTGTTAGTGTGATGGGTGTGGATTTTAGTTGTTTAATTGCGCGTGTGATTTTGCGGTATGTTTTGTGGGTTGTGGATTGTGTAAACTGTTTGTTGAAATGTTTTGCTATGCTGTGTGGGCGAGTGATTGTTTTTGTGTTGAATGTGATTGCCCTGTTTTTGTCTGTATGTTGTTTTTTGTTGTTGAGTTGTGCTATTGTGTTGTATAGTTTGTATGAGTTGTGTTTGTGAGTAAAGTGTTTTGTGATGTGTTGTTGCCAGATGTTTGCTTTATGTTCTGCTATTTGTTTTGTATTTGTTTGTTTAGTTGTTGTATGTTAGATGGAGTTTGTTTGTTGAGTGCGTTGCATTTTTGTGTGAGTTGTAGAATATATTATAGTAAGTTGGCCTGTTTGTGTGCTTAATGTTCCTTTGGATCTGTGTGTTTGTCTGCTTGAATGAGTTTTATTGGATGTTTTGTTTTGCCTTGATATTTTTCTGTTTCTGGTAAATCAAAACTGAATGTGTTTTCTATATATGTGGTGAAAGCTTGCCAGTTTGCTTTTTTGTAATTTGTGAATGTTGTTTTGGTGTGATGTTGTTTTGGTGTGTGCATGTTTAGTGTTGTGAGTATTGGTAGGTGGTCTGAATTGAGTACATGTAGTGTTTGCCATGAGTGGGTGTTGTTGATGTTTGTTGAGATTGTTGTGATGTCTGGAGATGTTTGTTGCTGATTTGTTGCTATTGGCTTTCATGTTGGTGTGTTTGTGTGGAGTATTGTGTGTTTAGAGTTTAAGATGATGTCCGCTACTGCTTCCCCTCTACGATCTTCTATGGGGGAAAACCATAGAGGGGAGTGAGCGTTTATGTCGCCTGTGATGATTGTGTTGTCTTGCTGAGTGAGTTGGTGTATGATGTGAGTTGTGTCTGCTATTTGGTTGTTTTCTGTTGTTGCTGATTGAGTGTCCCTTGGAGGGATGTAGATGTTTGCAAATGTCTATGTGTTTCTTTTGTGTTTTGTGTATGCGTGTTATGAGTAGCTCTGCAGTGTTGTGTGTTTGTTGTGGAGTTTGAGTAGAATTGAGTTGGGAGAAGACAATGTCTTTGTGTATGTATGTGAGTAGTCCTCCCCCGGTTTTGCCTTGTCTGTCTTGTCTGCATGCGGTGTAGTCTTGTAGTTTTGGTGTATTTGTTTGCGATGCTTTCTCGTTTTGTTTCTTGTACTGTTATGATGCTTGCTTGAGTTTTGTTGGCGAGCATTTGTAGCTCTGTGGTGCTTTGTGTTAATGCCATTAATGTTTATTTGTAGTATTTTTAGTTTTGATTTGGAGTGTTGTGGTTGGTGTGTGCATGTGTTTGTTGTGTTGTGGTGTTGGTTGTGTGTGCTTGTTGGTTGTTATTTGTGTTGTGTTGTTGTGTTTTGGTGTTTGTTTGTTGTTTTGTTTTAATGATTGCTGTTTTTTGTGTTTGGTGTAAAGTGTGTAATTGGCAAGACCATGTTGGTTGTTGTTTGTATTGTTTAGGTGTGGTTTGCCCGCATTTTGCATGAACCCTGTGTGGTATATGTTTGTTTTTGCATTGTTTGTGTTTGTTTGTTAGTAATGTTTGGATTGAAAATTTTACATGTGTCGTATGTTATTGTGCCCTGGAACCAGGGTTTGTTTAGCGTCCCCCGCGCGCAGTATTTGAAGCTCCGCCAGAGCGCCGGTTTCAGGATCCGAAGCTGGCAAAAAGGTGCCAGAGTTGACTGGTTTCGGTTTGGTCCAGATTTGAAGGCGATGCGTTGATAGGTGTTGTTTCGCTTCGCTTTGCATTCCCACCTCGTGCAGGCCTGGATACTGGGAACTATTGTAACGTCTCGTCTGGTTGTTCTGTTTCTTCTTAAAACCCTCTGCGGTGGTCAGTCTTGTGGAAGGACCCTACACAGTCTTTCAGACCTGTGCACGGTCTGGAAATGCCCCCTGTTTTATTGGAGGATTTGCCCCCCCCGCTTTATTACCCCCCGCCAAAAAATGAAAAAGTACCCTAAAATTATGACGCCATTTTTGACCCTATGTATTAACTTTTTTTTTTGTATTTTTGCCTATTTCAATGTATTTTAAGCCATTTCATACCTATTTTTACCTTATTTTCGCTTTTTTGTCCCTTTTTTCTCTTTTCCCTTCTTTTTTCTCCTTTTTTTCATTATTACTCCAGGAACCGATCTCCAGCTTAAATACCCTCTTGTCCACGTCTTGATTCCCAGGGACTTGGCAAGGATTTTACATTTCTCCTAAGTCCCCGTGATCCAGGCTAGACAAGTGGCCAGCTCAAAACTCCAGAACTATTTTTGCCAGCTGACAAAAACTACTAAGTTTTTATAAATAAGTTTAAATTTTATTTTAAAATATGAAAAGGACCCTACACAGTCTTTCAGACCTGTGCACGGTCTGGAAATGCCCCCTGTTTTATTGGAGGATTTGCCCCTCCCCGCTTTATTACCCCCCGCCAAAAAATGAAAAAGTACTCTAAAATTATGACGCCATTTTTGACCTATGATTACACCATCATCGCAATTTTTTGCAGTTTTTAGCCTATTTCAATGTATTTTAAGCCATTTCAGACCTATTTTTACCTTATTTTCGCTTTTTTGTCCCTTTTTTCTCTTTTCCCTTCTTTTTTCTCCTTTTTTTCATTATTACTCCAGGAACCGATCTCCAGCTTAAATACCCTCTTGTCCACGTCTTGATTCCCAGGGACTTGGCAAGGATTTTACATTCCTCCTAAGCATACATGGGCAAGTTGGTCCGGAGTAGGGGGGGGGGTTTAAAATCCGAGAAACGCAAAATACCCATATCGTTTTTTTTCTGGAGTGCATTTTACCCATATCGTTTTTCGATTTTGAAGGAAAAATAGGTTAAAAACACTAATTTTAGGTCAAAAAGCCCTTTTTATTGCATTTTTGAGCTTTTTATTGCTTAAACCATTCATTTTGACCTCAAAACTTAAGTTTGGAGGCAGTTAGAAGTCATTTTAAAGACATTTTTTTTCTTCATTTTTCCAAAATTGGGGGGGTTAACTTTTTCTCCCCCCACTTCTGAGTGGGGGGGGTTAAACCCCACTTCTCAGAATTTGGGGGGGGTTAACCCCCCCCCCCCAACCCTCCCCCCCGTGCCCATGTATGCTCCTAAGTCCCCGTGATCCAGGCTAGACAAGTGGCCAGCTCAAAACTCCAGAACTATTTTTGCCAGCTGACAAAAACTACTAAGTTTTTATAAATAAGTTTAAATTTTATTTTAAAATATGAAAACTTTTATAATTAATTTATGACTAAAATAAGGATTATACTACACTATCCTATATAAACGGATGTAAATACAATATTTCTAAACAATAATTTTAAATTTCTAGCAAATAAATGTAAATTCATTTTTGTCAAAAAAGGAGTCAGCACACATACAATAAAGTGGTATAAGAAAGTTAAAAAAACATTCTTTGTTGGTTTAAAAAACCCTAAAAAACAATACTACTAATATAAATTACTTTTTATAAATGTGAACTTTAACCGCGTATAAACGCGGTTAAAATTTAAGGAACAAGTTCTTACTAGAATTATATATATATGAATCTCTATTTTTCAATAAAAAAAAAATAGGTAAAAAAACTCTTATAGATCACCGAGGGCTATCGTGTGGCCATTCTCTTTCCTCATAAGACCTCTGGAGGGCTGGGGCGCCTCTTCCCCTCTCACCAAGACACATTTTGCCCCCCTGACATTCTAAAATTTTTTAACACCACACTGAAAACGCACCAGCCCAGCCGTGATCATATCCTCTCCACGCCCAAATAGCAATATTTCTGCCCACTTATGATTTAAATGTATGCAAACAAAAACACACCAAAACGCCAGGCGGAGGCGATTAACTATAAAAGAATCAGTTAATGTGAATTGTGATATTTATAATAAAACCCCTTTATTCTTTAAGATATCCGCATTGGACTCTAACAAAAATAACAAAAAAAATAACTGAGCTGTTAAAAGGTTTAATTAAACTTTTGGGCAGATTAATGAGCATTTCAAATTATTTTTAGCCATATATGCATTACTAACCTGGGTAATATAGTGTTGGCCATCCAAAGAACATCCAAATTGCATGCCAAAACCGGTATATGTGGATATGGGATTGTACCCCTTGTACCTAAATTTTTACAGACAATTGTATTTTTTTAAAATAATTTTTGATGGATATGCAAAAATTACTCACTCAAAGAAAGTTGTTGTGAAAATCATGCTCTTCTAAATAAATCAACAGGATCAGAACAGAAAAGTACCTTTAAAACTTTAAACCAGTACAATTAAACCTTTAATGATTTAAAAGTATTTTGCTTTGACATTAGACCCCACCTGACTCCCCTCTAGGTTTCAAAATTTTCCACCCCAGGTCGACTCCCTCCCCTTAGAAAGCCAGGAGGGATCCGCGATCCAATCTTCCTTAGATTTTGAAGTGTCATTTACCTTGGGCAAAGTTCATACATGGGCAAGTTGGTCTGGAGTGGGGTGGGGTTTAAACCCGGAATTAGGAGGGAGCGTTAAAATCCATAAACAAATTTTATTTTACCCAACATATTGTTTTTTCTGGAGAGTAGTTTACCCATATCGGTTTTTGATTTTGAAGGAAAAATAGGTAAACGCTAATTTGAGGTTAAAAAGTCCTTTTTATAGCATTTTTGAGCTTTTTATTGCTTAAAACATTCAATTTGACCTTAGAACTTAAGTTTGGAGACAGTTAGAAGTCATAATAAAGAATTTTTTCTTCACTTTTCCTAAATTTGGGGGTTAAACTTCCCCTCTGCACTTCTAAGTGGGGTTGGGGGTCATACACCTCTTATCTCAGAATTGATCATGTATGGTAAAGAAACCCCCCCAGATTCAGTGACCGTCATAGGTGGGCGGAGGGGGGGGGGGCGCGGGTTAGGGGGGTTATACAAAATCTGGAAGGTTTCCCACCTATGGTGACCATTGTTGCTGTTCATGGCCTGAGCATCAGGTTATGACCTCAAGAAACCTGACCGCATCCACTGGTCTTTCCAATAGATCTTATAATTTGAGTGCTGTTGGCTTTTGAAGCCATGCAAAAAAGTGTTTTGACATCATGAGGTTTGCGCCTGCAGTGGGGGCTTTCGTTTTTAATGGAATTGTTGATTCTGGATTTGAATGAGTTGAGGCGGTGACAGTGTCTGGATCTAAGTTGTGCCAGGTTCTTGACTTACTGGGGAGTTTCTGCTCGCTTATGTTGATTGGTGGCCGATTTCTTTTAATAGTGCATTTGGTTGGAGTTGCAAAATGTTTTCTTTGACAAAATATGAGTGAATGTTTGATTGGATGGTTTTTTCCGTGAGCATGTGGTTGTAGAAACTTTTAGCTGTTGGTCCAATTTTTGATTGGACGGTATCACCTCTCTTGGTCTATGATCATTGGCTGCGATTTTGTTAGATGGGTGTGTTGTGTTGGCTGCATGGTTTTTTGCTAAAAATTGTTTTGAGAGAAGGTTGGTGTGGTTTCCTATTGGTAGGACTTTGGTCTCTTGGTGTAGATGGTCAGTTGGGGCCATTTTGTGGCAGCCGGTCGCTATCCTGAGAGCCGTGTTTTGTGTTGTTTGTAGTTTTTAAAGATGAGATTTTGGTAGATTGGGTGACCAAACTGGGGCTCCGTAGTTGAGAATTGGGCATCCTATTGCTTTGTAGGACGTAACTATTGTTTCTTCTTGTTGACCCCAGCTGGTGCCAGCCAGGGCTTTGAAAATGTTGTTGCGCCTGGATGCTTTGTTGATTATGTTGGTGGCGTGGTTATTGAAAGTTAGTTTTGGATCAAAAATAACACCCAGGATTTTGGGGTTTTTGTTTAGCGGTAAAAGTTTGTTGTCTATGGTCACCTTTGGATGGTAGTTCAACTCTTGTGATGAGGAAGAAAAATAGTGACTGTTGATTTTTCTGTTGAAAGTTTAAGGTAGTTTTTGTCCAGATATTGATTTAAAATGTTGAGGTAGTTGGTGAAATCGAGTTCCAATTTAGTAATCTTGTTTTCGGTGGAGTAAACTGTGGTATCATCAGCATAGGAGACTATTTTAACATTAGCTGGAGGTGGTGGAAGGTCAAAAATATAAAAGTTGAAAAGAGTTGGTGAGATTACAGAGCCTTGGGGAACTTTTGTTTGAACTATCTTGGCTTTAGAAGTAGTCTCTGAAAATCGTTTTGCTGGTCCTGCCACTGAGGTAACTACTTAGCCATCTGAGAGGTAGGCTGGAAGCAGACCTGTGCACTGCCCCCCCCCCCTCGGGGTTAAAACGGGGGGGCAATTCCAAAGCGCGGGGGGACACGGGGGGCAACTTTTTTGAAACGGGGGGGGCAATAAAACGGGGGGGGCAAGCAGGGGGGAAAGAAAAAAAAGAGAAAAAAAAGGAGAAAAAAAAGAGAAAAAAAGAAGGGAAAAGGGAAAAAAGGGACAAAAAAAGCGGAAATAAGGTAAAAATAGGTCTAAAATGGCTTAAAATACATTGAAATAGGCTAAAAACTGCCAAAAATTCGCGATGATGGCGTCATCATAGGTCAAAAATGGCGTCATATTTTTAGGGTACTTTTTCATTTTTTGGCGGGGGGGGGGCAAATCCTCCAATAAAACGGGGGGGGGCATTTTCAGACCGTGCACAGGTCTGTGGAAGTGTGCTGTTGACTATTTTGGTTATTAGAATATTGATGCTGATTGTGTCAAATGCCTTGGTAAGATCCAAGGCGGCTACTATTGTATGCTTGTGTGGAGCTTTTTGGTTGAATCCAATGGCTATGTCGGTTGTAAGTTGAAGCAGGGCAGTGGTTGTTGAATGTTTGGGTTTGAATCCATGCTGATCTGGGTGCTGTTTTAGATGTTGGAAGGGATTGGTTGAATTCCAAAATTTTTATAGCTGGACAGAGAAGAGAAATTGGTCTATAGGAGGTTGTCTATAGATCCTTTCCAGGTTTTAGTAGTGGTATTATGAAGGAGAGTTTTAAGAGAGGTTGAACAGATCAGTTAGGTATTTGATTCCAAGGGGACCAAGGTTTTTGAGGTGAAATATGGTTAGATTGTCTGGGCCAAAAGCTTTTGGGTGTTTTGCTGTTTTTATCGCTTTTTGACTTCTGAGGTTGTAATTTCGATTGGATCCTGGATAAGTTTTTTTAATATTTCTGAAAAAGTTAGTTTTCTTTTGGAGTTTTAAAGGGTTTATTTGGTGTGAATTGTTTGTTGAAATTGTTTGCCATTTCTAGAGGGTTATTGATTTGAATTCCATTAAAATTTATCGCTGAACTTGGTGAGGGTTTATTATCCAGTGATTTATTGTTTTTCAGAGTTTTGTTGGGTTGGTCTTGAGGCTGAAGTTATACAAAAAAAGAGTGCCATTTTTGGTGGCGTTGGAACAAATTTGGTTGTGAATGTTGTTGTTGAGCTCTTGTATCTGGGCAGAGTGTGGGTTGGTTGGGTGAAGTGTAGAACACTTTTTGATGAGCTGAATTGTTTCTGCTGAATTGAATGGAGTAAGGTTAGGCTGAAAAGTTTTGTGACAACCAGCAGGGATGTTGTGCGCAGAAGCTTTGTTCAAGATTAATCTAAATATTTTTCATCTTGTTTGACCTCTGTTGGATTGGGGATGTTGGATAATTATGTTTCTATTTCATTTGTATAACTGGTCCAGTCAACTTTGTTGAGATTTGTAAAAGTTTTTGTAGTTGTTGGAGCTATTGTCAAAATAGTTTGAATACTGACGATTATAGGAAGGTGGTCTGAGCTTAACGTCGTTTGTGTATGCCAGTCTGTTGAGGTGAGGAGTGAGTCTGAGACTAAGAAGATATTTGGAGATGTGGGGCTTCCATTAGAAGGAATGCAAGTTGGAGTGTTTTTGTTTAGTGATGCCACATTTGAGTTGTTATGCCACATTTGAGTTGTTTGCAATGTAGTCTCCTCTGGCGTCTAAGAGGCTTGAGTGCCAGAGGCCATGGTGTGCGTTAATATCTCCTAGTAGAATACTATCCTGATATTTGAGGAGATGGTTTATGTCTGGTTGGTTGTTGGAATTGCAAAAGCTGGATGGAGGAATGTAAATGGTGAAGATTGAAAGATTGGAGTTGTTGAGAAGAATTTGTAGGTTAAGCATTTCTGCATGGGGGTCATTTTGTTGTATATCCAAAGTTTTGAAGTTGATGGAGTGGTGAACAAAAAAGAGCAGACCGCCTTCATTGGAATCTTGATCTTTCCTAACTGTTGTGTAATACTGTAATTTGCGATTTTGGGGTCTTTAGATTTCCTAGAAAGTTTGAACTCTTGGATAGCAGTGATAAGAATGTTGTTTTTGACACAAAAGTTTGCGAGCTCTTGTATTTTGTTGAAGATCCCATTGGCGTTGAATGAATTGCAAAATGTTTATAGAAGAGTCATTAGTGGTTGTCGGTGGTTGAGTTACTGGAGTGCATTTGTTACAAAGAAAATTTTGGTTATAGTTTTTTAAACTGTTTAGATCACAGCATTTTAAGTGCAGCAAGTTTTTACATTTATTGCATTGGACACTGTTTGGGTTAACGTTTTTGCTGCAGTGCGCGCATAGAAAAATAGTTTTTGGCAGGCCGGGGTTGGGATCAATGTCCCCAGACGTCGCCATCAGTAATTGTGGTAGCCAGGATGGCTGCCGCTTAGCAGAAAAACTAGATGCAGTCAGGTGTGTCTATCTATTCCCCCCTAAAATTTGGAGGTACCCCCAATTTAAAGTATAAAATAGGGTATTTGAGGTGTACCTCAAAGAATTTTTTGGGAAACCCCTTCCCTGGGGGTTGGGACCCTCCCGCCCCAGAATCCGAGAAGCTGCCCCTATTTCGACGGCTATCGACCACAAGGACAACATAAATAGCTTTAGATTTCTTAGCAACTATATAATGTTTTTATTTAATTTGTAAATTTAAATGGTTTATAACTTCGCCAGCCTTTCAGATGCGCACAAAGAAATTTTTGTATAGACATTAGGCCACATAGAGACAAGCTTTATTCCAAAACTGATTACTTGGTTGAATAAAGGCACTCCTTAGTATTTTGTTTAAATAATGTTTTAAATTTTAGAGATCGAAGGACCAGTTTTGTTTGAAATTGCATAAAAAGCAAAAAAAAAATGACAAGAGAGTTTAAACACTACTTGAAGTGCGTTCAAGTTTAGAAACTTGAAAATACATTTTGCTAAAAACACATGACACATCCCTTCCCATAATAAATTATAATAAAAATAAGTAACTTCGGAGGTTTTTGAAATTAAGCAATTTTTTTTTGTTAGACAACTTAAAGTAAACAAAACACTCAACGGCTATTATGTTCAACTTCTTTTGTTTAATCCAAAATATTTTCTAAAAGGTTTAAGCGCTACTCGGGCAAATAGAATTGTTTTCTTTAAAGCAATTTAATGGGTAATCAAAAGAATTGCGTCAACTTCTATACTGAAATAATACAACTAAAAAATGTATATAGGCTACAAAATAAACTATAAGTAAGTAAGCTAAAAACACTGATTGGCACCCCCTTTCTAAAAATAATTAATAAAACCTCGAGCTGATTAAAAATAGTCTATAATTTTTCCAGGCCGCTTTTTCAGCTTCTAATAAGCATTTTTTTCATAAATATCCCATTAAATAAAAAATTAGAAAAAAGGTGTTTTTTTGTTCATTTTTTCCTAAAAAATAACTTTTTTCTTTAAAAAAACACTTCAAAAATCGTCTCTAAAACACTTGTTTGTTTTGTTTTGTTAAAGTAGGCCAGCTACAGGAGTTTAACCCTGTCTTACTGCCCAAAAAGCCTAGTGAGTCAACACTGTTGTCCAGTTATTGCAACGAGATTGCGTTAATTCTGAAGCTATTTGAATTAAAAAACTTTTTTCAAGCTCTCCAAACGTTCTTTTTACCTATATATAACTACTTTAAACTACATTGGTTTTTAATTAACACACAGAAAAAAGTTTTAAAAAAATCGTGCTGTTTTCTCAAAATTTAAGAAAAAAATGTTTTAGTGATAATTTAGAATTTTTTAACATCACACTGCAAACGCACCAGTCGTGAACATGTCTCCTCCCACGCCCCAATAATTTAGAATTTTATGCCTTTTTCTCGACTTTTAGAGTAAAATTTTCGTTTTATAGGAATCTGCACATTTTTTTACCATGGAAAAGTTTTTTTTGCAATAATTTTGTGATTTACTAAAATTTTGACATAGTGAGAAAAAAAAGTTCCAAAGATATCATTGTTACTTGTTTGTCTATAATTGTAATTTTTTTATTTTAATTTTTTTTTTTTAATTTTTTATTTTTAATTGTAAGTTCATAGGTGAGAAAGGGGGGAGGGGCAGAATGGGGTCCACCCCCCTAGCCTAGAAATTTTGGGACCTTCCCCCTAGTCGAAAATCCAGAGGCCCCCCTCCCCTCAAATTTCCGAATTTTATACCCCTGATCCTTCTCTAGAATTTTAAATCTGACCCTCCCCCTCGGGAAAATTTTAAGTACCTTTTTTATACTAAATTTTTTTCCAAAAACGTGATTTTTTAACACATATTCATGTTTTTACACCCGTTTTACCCTTTTTTTAACGCTTTTTATTCAATAAAATGTAGTATTATCCTATAAAAAAACAATTATTAAAATTTTATGGTTTAAAACTGTTTTGCTTTGGACACCCGGACCCCCCCTCTAGATTTTCAAAAATTTTTTTGAAAATCCGGGGTGCGAAATTTTTTTCAAAATTTCACACCCCGGGTCGACCCCCCCCTAAAAAGGTAGGAGGGGTCCGGACCCCCTGGGACCCCCTCCTAGAATTCAAAATTCGATTTACCCCGGGTAACCAAACCACCCCCTAGCTTCCCGGACCGTTCTCACCTATGGTCAAGTTTGGAGCTAAAAAACTATTTGTATTAAATCTACGCATTTTTTTACACCGGAAAAGTAGTTTTGACATAATTGTTTTCAAAGTTTAGTGATTTTATAAAATATTTAATTCATTTACATTTAATAATGAGAAGAAAAACCTGAATTCTGAAGTTTTGATAAAAAACATAACATTTTCTTGGCTAAGGCTCTTTAGTTGAACCGGGATATAATTAAACAAAACCAACTGCATAAACAATTTTGAATTATTTTTAAATTTAAATTTTTTTTTTGTTTTTTTTAAACTTTTTTGTCCCAATAATAAATTTTAAATTGTTGTAAAATACATCATATGACAAGTATTTGGTTTAAAAAAACCGTTTTTTATATTTATTTTGTGGAAGTTAAAACAAAATTTTATGTGATTTGTAAAGTGTTTCTATAGGAACAAACACCCAAATTTATTCACATCGAAGTTGTTTCCAAAAAAAAAACACCCAATAAAAAAACTGGTGTGACTAGTCTAAAAACCATGGTTACCACGTAAAAGAGCGAGTGTCAATGGTTCAGGATGTTAATTTTCGTCATGCATGTAGCTCTAGAGGGTCAAAAATACCGATATTCCAAACACAGCATAGGTGAATTCGTTTTCGAGAAAAAAAAATCGAAATTTTCAAAACGTCATATTTTTTTAAATTTTGGTGTTAAAACAGGTTAGAAAAAACAAACTTTTCTATGCTAATTTTTGGCGTAGATTTCACTAAAACCCCAAAATTTGAGTTACGAGTTGTATTTAAGGAGGTATGGGGGTGTTTTTTTTTTGAAAAAATCAGGGTTTTTTTTCTAGTTCACTTATCTACACACAGAAGGAATATTACCAAAACGGTAATACTTTTTTATAAAAAAAACAAAACAATCAATTATTTTAAGTAGTATGTTTTTAACACATAATAGCAAGATTTATCCAAAAATATTTTACGAACGCTTACCCGTTGATATAGGTTTTCCGTCCGTCATTAACACGTCCATGATTAATTGCAAACCCGTTTCCCATCTATTTGGCTCTCCAAGCAAAACAATGGCTAAAACAAACGGAAAATCTCTAAAAAAATAACCGGGCGGCTTTTATTCAACATATTATGTTTAATAAAAGTTTAAATTACTAATTAATGATAAAAATATAAAAAGCAGTAACTTTCTTTCTTTCTACACTTCATTGTTAAAATTGGTTCAAAACCTATTTGTCAAGATATCCTGTTTTCCTTACCGTACAAAAACCAGCCATTTCTTGACCAAACACACGATGCATGTGATAGTGCTAGACAAAATGCCCCGGCAAACTTTTGACAACCCTATACTCGATTCCAAAAAAAACACGCTACTTGCACACATTTCATAAAACCTGTTTAAGTTTTATGAGATCAATTGCCGCTCCCATCAATTCAGTGGGGTAGCCAGGGGGATGGGTGGGGGAGGCAGCCGCCCCCTTCCCCCGAAATTCGGCGAAGCCGAGTTTTTTTCGTAAGGGGGAATACGTTTTTTTTTTATTTTTGGGAAAAAAATTTTTTTAAATATAAATTCAAACATTTCTGATGCGCTCCAAAAGCATAAAAATACCCAAAAAATAAAATTTTTTCTGCTTCGCGGGAAGTGCAAATTGATAGTATAACAGACATGTGCACGGCTTGAAAATGCCCCCCCCCCCGCTTTATTGGAGGATTTCCCCCCCCCCGCGGAAAAATGAAAAAGCACCCAAAAATTATGACGCCAGTTTTTACCTATTATGACGCCATCATTGCGATTTTTCGCAGTTTTTAGCCTATTTTAATGTATTTTAAGCCATTTTAGACCTATTTTTACCTTATTTTCGCTTTTTTTGTCCTTTTTCCCCTTTTCCTTTCTTTTTTTCTCTTTTTTCTTTCCTCCTGCTTGCCCCCCCGTTTTATTGCCCCCCGTGCCCCCCGTTTTGGAATTGACTCCGCCCTCCCATTATAACCTCGGGGGGGGGGGGCAGTGCACAGGTCTGAGTATAATATTAGTTTTTTTAATTTCAATGGAGTGTACCATTCAATACATAGCTAAGGCATAATATGCCTCTGCCTTAGATATTAAATGGCAATATGTGAACAGTTTTTACATTTTTGTGGTAGTCCGCCTCTCTTCTCTTCACCCGCATCCCCCCTTTCTTGATGGAGCGTAGCATTTTGTATAGATTTCTTTTTTACTTTTCGAATAGTGTTATAAAAATTTAACACAAATCTTAGTGAATTCTAAAACCAGAAATTAATCAATATAAAATTTTTTCCCGCTACGCGGGAGGGTCATATTTATTTACAGCACAGGTTTTAAAAAGTGTTCGTCTTCGGCGGCTAGGGGGACACCCCCCCACCCCCGGTCGACGTTTCGCGTCGGCTGCCGCCACTACGCGGCGCAGGCGACTGTGCTACGCGACGCTTCTGTGACATTTTTCCTCTCCCCAGACCGCCCTCCAAATGAAATCCTGGCTGCACCACTGAATCAATTTATTGATTTCGTGTTTTTAGTCACAAATTTCAATTTTGCTTTAGAGATAACGGTTAATTTCCAATGATTATCCAATATTTTGAGTTGGAATTGAGTTACATAAACCATATTTCAGCTGTTCTAAACTAATAAACAATTTTTTTCACTTTTTAATTAGGGGAAGAAAGAGAGATGAATTTAGAAAAAAACAATAAAAACCCTGCATAAACGACTTGTTTGTTTTTTTTTCGGAAAAATAGTCCTCTTTATTTACTACTGATTTAAAGTAAACTAAATTTTTTTACAATAAAAAAATTATTAAGCTTTTTATTACCATTCTCATCAAGTCGGTGTCTTGATTTTTAATTAGGCTACTACCCGCTTTTTTTAATTTTAATTTAGTCAGATTTTAATACTTGTTTTATCTGTGAAAATAAAATTTTTTCAATAAAATTTAGATGTTTTTTCTATGAACTAATAATAATTATTTTTTTCACAATTTCTTCATATAAAAAATTGTTAAAATTTTATAAAAACTAAATTTTAATTGTTTCAGTTAAAAACTACAGTGGTACTAAATGCCTGTTCCAATAATCTGGGAAAGTTAACCGCAAAATAACCCCATTCATGAAGTCCATTTATGTAAACGTCTCAATCCAAAAGAGTTGAAAAATATTTTTTGGATAAATCTTGCTATTATGTGTTAAAAACATACTACTTAAAATAATTAATTGTTTTGTTTTTTTTATAAAAAAGTATTACCGTTTTGGTAATATTCCTTCTGTGTGTAGATAAGTGAACTAGAAAAAAAACCCTGATTTTTTCAAAAAAAACACCCCCATACCTCCTTAAATACAACTCGTAACTCAAATTTAGGGGTTTTAGTGAAATCTACGCCAAAAATTAGCATAGAAAAGTTTGTTTTTTCTAACCTGTTTTAACACCAAAATTTAAAAAAATATGACGTTTTGAAAATTTCGATTTTTTTTTCTCGAAAACGAATTCACCTATGCTGTGTTTGGAATATCGGTATTTTTGACCCTCTAGAGCTACATGCATGACGAAAATTAACATCCTGAACCATTGACACTCGCTCTTTTACGTGGTAACCATGGTTTTTAGACTAGTCACACCAGTTTTTTTATTGGGTGTTTTTTTTGGAAACAACTTCGATGTGAATAAATTTGGGTGTTTGTTCCTATAGAAACACTTTACAAATCACATAAAATTTTGTTTTAACTTCCACAAAATAAATATAAAAAACGGTTTTTTAAACCAAATACTTGTCATATGATGTATTTTACAACAATTTAAAATTTATTATTGGGACAAAAAAGTTTAAAAAAAACAAAAAAAATTTTAAATTTAAAAATAATTCAAAATTGTTTATGCATTTGGTTTTGTTTAATTATATCCCGGTTCAACTAAAGAGCCTTAGCCAAGAAAATGTTATGTTTTTTATCAAAACTTCAACAAATTCAGGTTTTTCTTCTCATTATTAAATGTAAATGAATTAAATATTTTATAAAATCACTAAACTTTGAAAACAATTATGTCAAAACTACTTTTCCGGTGTAAAAAAATGCGTAGATTTAATACAAATAGTTTTTTAGCTCCAAACTTGACCATAGGTGAGAACGGTCCCTAAAGCTAGGGGATGGTTTGGTTACCCGGGGTAAATCGAATTTTGAATTCTAGGAGGTCGAATATACACACGAAAGTTGAAACTAAAACTACATACATA